>BHFT01000198.1:0-20501 GCA_004320025.1 Laticauda laticaudata | reverse complement strand
AATGGATGCATCGCGTTTTCCAATGGATGGCAAGCTTTTTTGTCCATTTTACATCCTCTTTGCATCCGTTGGTGTAGTGTGACATGGGCTTAAAAACTTCCAGTGTTGGAGCAATCACAAGTTGTTCCACTGATCAATTGTTATGACTTGTCAGGGAATTTCTCCTTAGTTCTAAGTTGCTTCTCTCCTTGATTAGTTTCCACCCATGGCTTTTTGTCCTGCCTTCAGGTGCTCTGGAGAATAGTTTGACTCCCTCTTCTTTCTGGCAGCTCCTGAGATACTGGAACACTGCTGTCATGTCTCACTTAGTCCTTCTTTTCATCAGATTAGCCATGCCCAGTTCCTGCAACCATTCTTCATATGTCATATGCCTCCAGTCCCCTCTTCATCTTTGTTACTCTTTTCTGCACTCTTTCTAGAGTCTCAACATTTTTTATTACATCATGGTGACCAAACTGGAGGCTGTTTCCCAAGTGTGACCTTACCCAGGCATTATAAAGTGGTATTAATGCTTCACATGATCTTGATTCTATCCCTCTGTTCATGCAGCCTAGGGCTGTGTTGGCTTTTTTGGCACATGCAGCCCACCCTTAAGTGAGGAGAATTAACTAGGGGAACAGCAGAAGTTATGGGTGCTTTATCACTGGAGTGTTGGAAGAAATATCCTTCTGGGTTCAGTCCCAACTGGGGAAAAAGACACTGGAAACTAGGAGGCTGTTTGGAAAGATGGTTTAATGATCACATGGCTTGGAGCTCCAAAGTGAAAAGGACAATCACGTGCTTCAAGATGTTGGGTGAAGGAAAAGAAGAGCAAAAAGGGCCAAGATGCTGAGAGTCCCTGGGTTTTATGCCCTCTGTTGGGATTTGAATTTGGGCTTATATTCTGATTGGTTGTCAGACTCACATGAGGCCATGCAGGGCCAAGTTTGTAGGCTGTCCTGAATCCCAAGGCTTGGTTGAGCCTTGCTGGATGATGATGTAATGAAAGGGCTTTGGGCAATCCTATTATGGCTCTACCTGCAGTAGATCTTTGTTATGTAGAATAGAATGGCCCAGGCCAGAATAATGGTCCATTAGCAGATGGGGGGCTGAGTTTCTGCCTCTCTGTTTCTGCCTCTCTGAGTTTCTACTTTTCTTTTTAGGGGAAATATTCTGCCATTTTAGTATATCCTATAATATTTCATTTTCCTAGGAGAGGGGTGGGTTTTAATAGATTCAATAGAATTCTTTATTGGCCAAGTGTACTTGGACACACAAGGAATTTGTTCTTGGTGTAAATACGCTTAGCATACATAAAGGATAAAGAATCATTAGGTGCAACACTTAATGATAGTCATAGGGTACAAATAGGCAATCAAATCATACTAGGAAACAGTCAGTATAAATTGTAAGGATACAAGTGACAAAGTTAGTCATACAGTCACAAGTGGGAGGGGATGGGTGATCAGGAGTGATGAGAAGATTAATAGTAATAGTAGTGCAGACTTTGTAAATAATTTGACAATGTTGAGGGAATTATTTGTTCAGCAGAGTGATGGAGTTCAGGAAAAAACTGTCCTTGTGTTTAGTTGTTTCAGTGCGCAGCTTCATTTTGAGGGAAGGAGTTAAAACAGTTTATGTCAAGGAATGTTGAGAGAAAAATTATCAGTTACTCTTTTATAAAAGGATTCATATAATTAGACTAAAAGATTCTCTTTTGCTCTTTCTGATGCTTTTTGTTAATTTCCTGTGTTTCTCTTTCTCTGCATAAACCCCACCCTATAACCTAAAA
Source organism: Laticauda laticaudata (assembly GCA_004320025.1). Classification (NCBI taxonomy): domain Eukaryota; kingdom Metazoa; phylum Chordata; class Lepidosauria; order Squamata; family Elapidae; genus Laticauda; species Laticauda laticaudata. The sequence continues at coordinate 18,730 of BHFT01000198.1, read as the reverse complement.
TGTGTTCAGCTACAAGTACATGACACATTGTTATAATCTTCTTGGAAAACAGGAAGATCTGCCCAAGATAAGCAACAAGTAAATAAGATAAGGGACATCCTCCCAAGGTAAAGCCCAGCAGCAAAATTAAGATAAGATACTGAAACACATGAAACAATGTCATGCTGACCCTCAAACTTAGTTTAGAATATAGAAAATAAAGGGTGTGTGGGGAAGGTTTCTTAGGGGTGGCATGTTCTGTGCAGGGGATATAAAATGTGTTGTTTGAATATCAAAGCTTGCTCTTCTTGTACCCAATCCACTTTGAAAGGAACTTGAAAGCCTGTTTGCAAACGCTTGTTTTCTTTAATAAACCTTTGAATTGTGAACCAGACCTGTTCCTGTGTTGTGAGAATTAAATAATTCGGGTCTTACAACTCTCAATGTGAGGAATCTGTAAATATTTTGACAGTCCTCTTTTTGTGCTGTATGCAGATCCTCAATTGAAGGCAGGCTGGTAAGCAATTGTTTTTTCTGCAGTCCTAATTATCCTCTTGTTGCAGAAAATTACAAGAATCAGACCTTGCAATCAGAAATAGTTTTATTTGAGCAAAGGTTCAGAGTAATTAAGCCAAAGCAACATCTGAACAACTTCCCATAGATTTTACACTCACATATATTCACTTCAAAAGTAGTAAACCACGGAAATGTAACTTATCATTCATCCATTGGTTATTTGAAACACAGCCCCTTGTTGCTAGGTTAGAGTAGCTAGATGTCACAAGTGCCCTGCTAAACCATCTAGCTTCCTGTAGCTAGTTTGTGGTTTTGTTTTCTGTAACAAGCTTGACAAATGAGTGAGTGACCGATAGATGAACCTATGATGTGACATTTTTCATTTCTTTAATACACACATTTCACTATCAAAAGAACAATCTTTTACATCCTTCTTTATATTCTGCCTCACTCTGAAGTCTTGTGTCTGTCCTGTTGGGTTGCAGAACCATGTTGCAGAACCAGAACAATGTTGCGTTGCAGAACCAAACCAGACAGTGATAGAGGTGACAGAACTGTCCCCATACACACACACACACGCCCCTACCCAGAATCTAGAGACTACAGTCCCCATACACACACACACACTACCCTGCCCAGGATCTAGAGACTACAGTCCCCATACACACACACTCCCTTCCCCAGGATCCAGAGACGACAGTTCCCATACACACACACACACACACACACACACCCCTACCCAGGATCTAGAGACTACAGTCCCCATACACACACACTCCCCTCCCCAGGATCTATAGACTACAGTCCCCATACACATGTAGAAAGGGAACTTCATGAGGACAGTGGTGTCACCCAGAAAGGAAAAAGGCCCAGGGGGAACATTAAGGCCAGCCATGAAACAGGCTTGCATAGGAAAAGAAATCTAATAAAAGAAATTGAGAGGCGCCCCTAGACAAAAAGCCAAACANCACACACACACACACACACCTCCCCAGGATCTTGATTCTACAGTCTCTCGATCCTGCATATTGGGGGGCAAAGTTAGAGATAATAAAGGAACTCTTATTGCTTCTCTGGCCATGTTGCCTTTGTGCCACGCCCTGGGTCATCACACAGTATTCCATATTTTAGCATGGAAAGGACTCTGTTTATCTTCTGAGCAGAAAAGGAAGAGCATATTTCAGATTGGAATAGTTTAATAGCCAGTGTTGTTAAAAATCACTTTTTCTATCCTTTTTGTAGCTGGGAAGGCATTTTGGTTCTCCAAACAGCCACATTTGATGGAGCTTGGAGAGACTCCTGGGTCCCCGATGGAGCGAAATCCCATCCTCCAGAACGTAGACCCAGAGCACCGAGGTAAATCGGATTTTTTTTCAGCTATTGGGGCCCACGTCTTCCCAATTCTCCGTTCAACTTCCAGGTCCTGTTTTCTTTAACCATCTCCTGCAGAAACCACTACCTAGTGGCGCTTTTTCAAAAATACAGGAAGCCCCCAACAACATTATATGGGCAGTCCTTGACTTAACAGACAACAAATAATCAGAGTTGGAAGGGACCTTGTAGGTCATCTAGTCCAATCCCCCGCCCAAGCAGGTGACCCTACACTATTTCTGACAAATGGCAGTCCAATCTCTTCTTGAAAGCCTCCAGGGATGAAGCTCCCACAACTTCTGAGGGCAACTTCTGTTCCATTGGTTGATTGTTCTCCCTGTCAGAAAGTTTCTCCTTATTTCCAGGTAAAATCTCTCCTTGTTCAGTTTCCATCCATTATTCCTTGTCTGGCCTGCGGGTGCTTTGGGAAATAGATTGACCCCCTTCCTCTTCTCTGTTGCAGCCCCTCAAATATTGGAAGACGGCTATCCTGTCTCCCCTGGTTCCTTCTCTTCAGTTAGACTAGCCAAGCCAAGTTCCTGTAACTGTTCATTGTATGTTTTAGCCTCCAGTCCTCTCATCATCCTGGTTGCTCTTCTCTGCACTTTTTCTAGAGTCTCAGCATCTTTTTTATAATGTGGTGACCAAAACTGGACGTGGTACTCTAGGTGTGGTCTTACTAAGGCTTTATAGAGTGGTATGAGTACCTCACTTGATCTTACAATAGTTCGTTTAGTGACCGAAGTTGCAACAGCACTGAAAAAAAGTGACTGATGACCAAGGGTGGACTTCAAAAATTTTAACAAAGAGTTCTCTGCCCAGTTGCTGGGTAGGAGTGGCCATGACGGGGCATGACCTAATCGGCCTCCTGCACTACAGGGGGGGCTCCGAAGTCTTTCCTCAAGCCTCTAGGAGGGCAAAAACGGCCATTTTGGGCTCTCCGGAGCCCAGAAACGGGCCTGTTTTCAGATTTCCGGAGCCTCAGGGAGGCCGGTTTACTCCTCTTCCCCAAACCTTCACATGGGCCCTCCCCTTACCTCACATTCAAACTGGGCCATGTGGGGAGTCCTGGGAGGGGTGGGCGGGGCGGGGCCAGCCAGGGGTGGGATTTGGCAGTTCGCCACACCAGCCATAATGTTAGCAGCCCACCCCTGGTCATATGATCCCTTTTTGCGACTTTCTAACAAGCAATGGGGAAGCAGGACTCACTTTGCAACCATGTTACGAAGGACTGCAGTGATTCCCTTAACGGTGGCAAGAATGGGGTAAAACTCAATGGCTGTGTTGCTTAGCAACAGAATTATGGAGCTCAATTGTGGTCACAAGTCAAGGATTACCTGTATGCCATTGTACAGTAGTGCCCATCTTTTGAAAAGAATCATCAATATACCTGATGTGGTCTTGTGGTGTGGTATCCAACGGGTTTCGATTTTGTTATCAAAGTGAAAAAAAAGCCCTTTTTCCTCCTCCTCCTCCTCTTCCTGCCATATGTCAGCTTTGGAAGCCATTTTTTACGAAACCTGGAGGCTGTGACATTCAGTGCCTATGAATTTGGGAAGGAAATTTCATAGTAGTAGCAGAAGTAGAATTCTTATTGGCCAAGTGTGATGGACACACAAGGAATTTGTCTTGGTGCAGATGCTCTCAGTATACATAAAAGAAAAGATACATTCGTCAAGATCAAGAATCATAACATTAGAATGGAATGGAATAGGAATAGAATAAAATTCTTTATATGGCCAAATGTGATTGGACACACAAGGAATTTGTCTTGGTGCAAATGCTCTCAGGTACATAAAAGAAAAGATACATTTGTCAAGAATCATCGAGTATAACACTTAATGATCGTCATAGGGTACCATGACCAATCAAATCACACTAGGAAACAGTCAATATCAATAAGGATGCAAGCGACAGAGTTACAGTCATACAGTCACAAGTGGGAGGGATGGGTGATAAGGAGTGATGAGAAGATTAACAGTAATAGTAATGCAGTAGTAAAAGTTGGACAGTGTTGAGGGAATTATTTGTTTAGCAAAGTGATTGTGTTGGGGAAAACTGTCCTTGTGTCTAGTTGTGCTGGTGTGCAATGCTGTATCGCGTCATTTTGAGGGAAGGAGTTGAAACAGTTTATGTCTGGGATGTGACGGGTGTGTAAATATTTTCACAGCCCTCTTTTTGACTCGTGCAGTATACAGGTCCTCGATGGAAGGCAGGCTGGTAGTAATGGTTTTTCTGCAGTCCTAATTATCCTCTGAAGTCTGTGTCTGTCCTGTTGGGTTGCAGAACCAAACCAGACAGTTACAGAAGTGCAGATGATAGACTGGACTCAATAATTCCTCTGTAGAAGATTAGATAGAAGATTAGACACAACAACATTCTTTCTCAGAGAATCAAGGACATGCTGCCCTGCAGCTGGAGAGGAGAGGGGTGCCTTGAGGGATGTCTCCAGTTGGGATGATGATTTAATTGAGCCATCTAATGAACTGGTGGGTGCAGGGGATGTTTTGTTTTGGGAAGGGAAAACCTGGAACTCTCAGATTTGGGTTATCCCAGATGTGCCAACATGACAACTCTAATAAAATGGAACTTTGAGGAAATGCCTGTTTTATTGGTTTGGAGTTATTGGTTTGGAGTTTGTTAGTTGGAATGCTGATACCATATCCATCATCAGACATTGGTGATTCTGTTGGCAATCCTATTTTTATCAACAGCCGCACAAAAAATTGCTGCTGAGTTTTGTCCAAACCGGTTCCTTAGATTTTGAAAGCCATTATGTTTTTCTTCTGTCTTTCCTCATCTTAATGGACTAATCACTTGACTTAATTTGTTGTTTCAGTAATTCAAAGGCCAAAGTCTCAAGAGGAAGAGCAGAAGGAGGCCATTTCCAGCCTGGATAACTCTGGCCCATTAGGCATACGCGAGAAACTGTTCAGCATATCCAATTCCCACACTCCGAAGGAGGGAGAGAATTTGGAAAACAAGCCAAAAAAGGAAGAACAGGCAAGGAAAAACATGACTCAGCCCCTTCACAGTGGAGCAGGCAATGTAAAAAATGCACCCAAAGGCAAGAGGAAACTTGTCTGCAGTCATTGCAAAAAAAGCTTCAGCAGTACCTCCCACCTTATTGCTCATGAGAAAATCCACACCGGAGAGAAACCATGTCAGTGCCATCATTGCGGGAAAAGCTTTGGCAAAAAATCAACTCTGGTTTCTCATCGGAGAATCTCCCTGGAGGAGAGACTGTACAGATGCCGCGTGTGCGGGGAAAGCTTTCGGCAGATTTCAAGCCGCATCATCCACGAGCGGATCCATACCAAAGGAAAATTCTATGCCTGCCCGGAGTGCAGGAGGAACTTCCGTCTGAAATCGAGCTTGGCTGCCCACCGAAGAATCCACACAGGAGGGAAAACTTACACGTGCTCAGCCTGCGGGAAATGTTTTAGCCAGAGCTCTAACCTCATTGCCCACGAGATAATCCACACAAAGGAAAAACCCTACCCGTGCCCTCACTGTGGGAGAGGTTTTACCTGCAGCTCCAGCCTCATCCAGCATCAGAGGATCCACACGGAAGACAAACAGTATGGATGCACGGCCTGTGGGAAAACCTTCCGCTGCAATTCGAGCCTCAGCAGGCACTGGCGCACCCACACGGGGAAGAAACCCCACGAATGCCCCGATTGTGGGAAAACCTTCAGCGTGAGCTCCCAACTCGGCGTGCATCAGAGGACCCACACAAGAGAGAAACCCTACGAATGCTCAGAGTGTGGGAAAAGGTTCAGCGTGGCGTCAAGCCTTAACGCCCACCAGGGAACGCATGGAGGTACAGAGCCTTATAAATGTTCTGAGTGTCCCAAAAGCATTTATTTGGGGTCAAGTCTCGCAGCTCACAAGAAAGAGCATGGAGAAAGGGCATTTGACTCCATAGAGTGTGGCAAAACCTTCACCAGCAACTCCGGGCTCAACCGCCACCCGAGAATTCACACGGGGGAGAAACCGTTCCGTTGTGCCGACTGCGGGAAAGGCTTCATCTTGAGCTCCAACCTTGTCGCCCACCAGCGAACGCACATGGGAGAAAAGCCGTACCAGTGCTCAGAATGTGGCAAATCCTTCAGTGTGAGTTCGCAGCTCGACATCCATCAGAGGACCCACACGGGAGGGAAACCATACGTGTGTTCCCATTGCAGCAAGAGCTTCACCTGCAACTCTGCCCTTATCCGGCACCTGAGGATCCACACCGGAGAGAAACCCTATCAGTGCTCGGAGTGTGGGAAAAGATTCAATCTGAATTCGAATCTGGTCGTCCATCAAAAGACCCACGTAGGAGGGAAGCCCTATAAATGCATTTATTGTGGGGAGAGTTTCTATACAAGGCCACATTTTGTAGAGCATCACCGAGCTCGACATTTGGATGTTCTAAATACGAAAACAGCCGAAAGCAACGTTAATTCCAAATCCATTAATTACCAAATAAACTATGTGGGATGGGGTTGATTAAATTGATGAGGAGGAGCCTGAATCCACCGGAAAACTTTACATCAGAGGTCCCCAAACTTGGCAACTTTAAGACTTGTGGACTTCAACTCCCAGAATTCAGAATTCTGGGAATTGAAGTCCACAAGTCTTAAAAGTTGTCAAATTTGAAGCCCCCTGTTTTTACATGAAGTGTTTTGCAATATTCTGTTGCTTGCACCCCAAAGCCTTATATTTGGACTGTGCTAGCCATTTATTGGATGTTTAGGGATCCTTAAACTCCACCCTTCTTTGGGTTCTGCACCTATATTTTTAGAGAAACAATTTCAAGGGAGGCAGAAAGTGCAAGGGAAAAGCAATCTTTTTTGCTTATCCACATTGCACCTTCAAGTAGCAAAGCTCCAAAGTCATAAAAATGGGACAAATTCAATAAAAATCAGAACTATTTTTTTTTAAAGGAAAGGAAACTGTGGACTTGTTTTTTTATATAGAAGAACCGCTTGTGATGCCCAGAAACATTGTTTATTTCAATGCCTGGCTTTAAAAAAAAAAGTCTCAACAGGAAGAGGAATAGAGCTTCCTGCTTGAATGGGGTTGGACTACAAACTCCTCTGAGGTCCCTTCTAACTCTGTTGTTCTCTCCTTTTCCTATCCTAAATATTAAATATTTTAAGTACATTTTCTCTGGAAACACAGTCTCGGTATGCTGCGGAAACTTTTAAAACATGCACGTATGCACCCCATAGCCAAGCAGCTATCACCAGTAGAAAAGCTACACCAGTGGAAGCACAGTTGTTTAGGAACACAAAAGTAAGAAGTAACCTAGACAGAACTTTTGAACATACCAAAACTGCAAGTTTCGTTTCCTATCTGCCTCTAATAATCCTGCAAGGGACTGTCCTTAATTATCCATAATTGGTGATAGAAAAAAGAAAAAAAGACTTCTATTGTGTAAATTCGGTCTGCACCTCTATATTACCTTCCCATGGCTGCCCCCACTCTGAAATATTAGATCGCAATTCAGAAAACAGGATGTAAAGGGGAGGAGAAATTATTATTATTTGTTGTTGTTTTTGGCATCCAGCCGGGGTGATTTTTCTACAGGTAGTCCTTGCATTATGACCCTAATTGAGCCCAAAATGTATCCTGCTAAGTGAAGCATTTGTGCAGTGAGTTTTGTCCCATTTTACAACTGTCCTTGCCGCAGTTGTTAAGGGAATCCTTACGTTTGTGAAGTTAGTCACACAGCTATGAAGAAAATCTGGATTCCCCACTGACTTTGCTTATCAGAAGGTAGCAGAAGCTGATCACATGACCCCAAGACCCTGCCACTGTTGTGCTCTTGTTGGAGTCAGATTCTGAGGGGGAGGTGGAACAGCTGACAGTGTGGGAGTGTGGCTCCGGTGGCTGTGGAAGAAACGGGGGAAGGGCACAGTCCGACTGGGCATTCAGAGGAAGACCCAGGGCCGCCACCTCTTCATCCTAGGGCATGCAGGGAGGAACAGAGAAGGGAGCAACATGGCTTACAGGAGAGAAAAGGGCCCTGATCTCTTTCATTAGTTGCAGCTGAGGGAACAGGATATAAGAAGGGTGTTTGCAACACAGCACCTTGCTGGAAGCAAAGCGTGCATTATCTTTGTCGAGGCTTATCTGGGTTTTGGCATCCTCCCAACTGTGTGTGCTTTGTTAACTTTTGGAAGTCTGCAATTTATCATCCTGGCCTGTCGTGCTAATTACATCAGCGTAGTTTGTGTTGGTTTTGTTATTTCTAATTTTTCTTTACTTTGGGTTCAGACTGTATTTCTTTCCTTTGTAAACTGTTTTTGGGGAGTGTTTTTTCTCCAGTGATAACTGGACATTGGGGCCAAGTTGGAGTTATTAAAGGGAATTTACCTATTTATTTGACTTTGTTGCTTTTGTGCCATGCCCCGGGTCATCACAGCCACTTTCATAAATAGAAACCAGTTGCCAAGCATCTGAATGTTTTGTCATGTGATCATGGGGATGATGCAGAGGTTATTGGGATGAAAAACGGTCCTAAGTCACTTTTTTGAGTGCCTTGTAACTCTGAACGGTCACTAAACTGTTGTAAGTCGAGGACTACCTGCATAAACTCTTTATTGCAATGTTTTTTTAATATTTTCTTTGCATTTTCACGGGCCTCGCCTTTAAGTCAAACCTCACCGATGCCCACACCTTTCCCCCGACTCCACTCTGGGCAACGCAACTGGGTCAGCTTAACCCTTCCAAGCAGCTTTGCGAAATAGGAGCAAAATGGGCACAAAGTATTGTGGCTTGCCAGTGGCCAGCAGAGCTGGCAGCAGACTTGGACAGCGAGGAGGTTGGGGAGGAATGTGGGCTAGTCCTGGAGTCTGGGGGAGGCTCTGACAAGGGCTCTGAGTCAGAGGCAGAGATGGGGCCAGGGCCGTATGACAGTTATCAACTGCCTTTGGAGTCAGACATCAGGCAGAAGAACAGCTGGAGCCTGTTCCCAGTTTGCGCATGCACAGAGCTGCCAGAAGAAGGGAACAGCTAAGGAACAAGTGTCAACTTGGGAGTAAAGCCACATGTGGACGGTGAAGGGCCCCTCCCATAGGGAATAAAAGAGGAGAGAGAGGGGAGTGGGCTTTTGCAGGAGACAATTAGTTCATTTGGGAGAAGATCTTGCCAAGTATTGTCTACTACAGTGAGGCCTCTGAAATATATCGCCCTGGAACCTCCAAGTCTAATAAAGGTCTGTAATTGTGAAATAACTTGAGAGACTATTGACTAGGACTTTGTTGGAGAGGAATTCACTATCAACGAAATAAAAGGGGTTTATCACAACGAAGACTCAGCTTCGTGCTGCTGGGGAAGTCTAGGTCAGAACACAAAGTAGATGCCAAGCAGGCCCAGCTGTGGTTTGCCTGCCTGGCCAGCTGGTGACGGGGATTCCTGCTTTTTCTTCTCACTGGGTCCCGAACACGAAAGCTTTAGAACAGGTGCAGCAGGCAGCGAAGTTCAATGATGCTCCCTGTTTGCCAGAGGAAGCTACCTGGCCTGGGCAGTGGAAGCGCAGAGCTGCCAATTCTGGATCTTGATTTATTGAATATTTTTGTTTGTTTGTTTTTCATATTTCTTAAATCACCCATTTCCTTTTGATGAAGAGCTCTGGGCAGAAGAACCTATTCTTGGCAAGGTTCAGACCCACACTAAGCCACAAGTTTTTTACCAGATATTTACACTATTTTATTTTGTGGGCTCTTACGATTTAGCCTTGCAACATGTTTGTGTTGTATGCAGTGGTTGTATGCAGTGGTGGGATTAAAAAAAAAAAAAATACTACCCCTTCTGTGGGTTTGGCTTGATGTGTGTGGTTTGGTGGGCACGGCAGGGGAAGAATACTATAAAATCTCCATTCCCTCCCCACTCCTGGGGGAAGGTTACTGCAAAATCCCCATTCCCTCCCCACCCCACTAACCTGCTTTCCAGTTCCGTTCTCCTATGCAAGGGTAACCAAAGAAGACGCAGCCGATCAGCTGGGACTCAATGGGAGGCAGAGAATAGATGGGGACGGGGCCCGTCAGAGGTGGCATTTGCTGGTTCTCCGAACTACTCAGAATTTCTGCTATCGGTTCTCCAGAACTGGTCAGAACCAGCTGAATACCACCTCTGGTTATGTGACCTTGTGGTCGTCTGCTCACTTAAAAGATTTGAGCCATTAACCAAAGTAGTCAATTGAATAAAAATGAGGCAGGTAAATCAATCAATGAATATAAATATATCATCATTTTAACCATTGTCTATCCACCACAGGAGGATGGCCTCTTCTGCATGTTTCCAACCAATACGGAACCGAGGGCCATTTTTGAGGTTGTTTTGGCATGTGGGAGGAATATAGGCCATAATCTATCTGCCTGTCTGTCTGTCTGTCTATCATCTATATTTATTTATTTAATATTCATTATAGTACTCGATTTTTGCCTTGTTTTTATTTATATGTATGTCTATATATGGGATGCGGTGGCTCAGTGGCTAAGAGCTGAACTTGTCAATCAGAAAAATCGGCAATTCGGCTGTTTGAATCCCTAGCACGGCATAACAGAGTGAGCTCCCATGACTCGTCCCAGCTTCGGCCAATCTAGCAGTTTGAAAGCATGTAAAAATGCAAGTAGAAAAATAGGAACCACCTTTGGTGGGAAGGTAGCAGTGTTCCATGCACCTTCGGCACTTGGTCCTGCTGGCCACATGGCCACGGAGACGTCTTTGGACAACACTGGCTGTTCAGGTTTGTAAACGAGATGAGCACCGCCCCCTAGAGCTGGGAATGTATGTGCGAGGGGAACACGTATGTGCGAGGGGAATCTTTTATTGTGTGTGTGTTTGTGTGTGTATTCTAAAAATGCAAGTTCCAGGTATACTTGTAAAAGAAGAAACAGATGGAAGCAAAAACAATAGAAATAATTACAGGTGGGAGGCTGTTGGAAGGGCCTATTACGCATGCAAGGGCTAAATTGATCAATGATATATAAAGGCATAGATCTCTCTAATGATAGCTTAGTACTCAGACAATGTCAGCAGAGGCTGACGAAAGCTTAGTAAGTATAATAAATATAATTTTAGTTCTGGAGATCGCAAGATGTCTGTTTCTTCTTTTACACACACACACACACACCTCCTATGAGCGGGGCCTTGATGAGGCAAAGGGGCTTATGTGGTTATATCATCAGACATGTATATACCCAGAAGGGCCATGATACCCCTGATTAAGACTGATCACATGTGCCAACCCACATTGGACCGGCATAAGCAGATTATGGTCTATACCAGGGGTGGGATTCAAATTTTTTAACAACCGATTCTGTGGCCGTGGCTTAGTTGGTGTTGGTCATATGACTGGCTGGGTGTGGCCAACTCAACATCACTCACATTGAGGCACACATCTCGCCTGGCCTCTCATAACTGGGGATGCTGCAATAGTCGTAAGTGTGAAAAATGGTCATAAGTCACTTTTTTCAGTGCCATTATAAATTTGAATGGTCATTCCACACAAGCAAAGTACCAGCAAAGGAGGGGAAAAAAGCTCCAGAGACGTTCCTGAGACAGGAAGTCTAGTCCTGCCAAGAATGTAATAAGGGTTAACAGAGAGGCAGTTTCTGTAAGCAACACCAGAATGTTTCTTTCCTGCCTTCCTTACAGGATTAGGCCAGTAATTTCTTCAAACAACTGGTTCTCTGAGCTGCTTAGAATGTTAACAACCGGTTCTAGCAAATAGGTGCGAACTGGTAGAATCCCACCCCTGGTCTACACCTTCCACTTGCCAATACAACCTCAAAAACAACCCTCCCTCAGGACCAGATTGGTTGGAAACATGCTGAAGAGGCCTTATTCTGCAGTGAATAGACAATGAAAACATATTTGGCAGCAACTGCATTAGCAAACAAAAGGCAAGCTTCAAGACAGGCTAATTATGAGGCACTTCTAATGTTTGCTTTAATCTGTTTCTGTGCTATACATTATCCTCTTATCCTTATCATAGAGAAACACAACAGCATGTTGGTGTACAAAATGAGAAACGTGGAGACCAACCACCAAAGAACAGTGGCAACAAAACAACACTGTGATGGGGAATTGAACAAAAAGAAATGAGGTGGTTTCTCTGTTGGACACATTCTCTTCTACTAATTGATGCATTGTGTACAAATGGAAGAGCTTAATCTGTCCTCATTAACTGCTGCCTTTATCACTGTAATGTACAGCTAAAGTAGGTCTTGAAAAAATTCACTTCGCCATGACTCGACTACAACACCGGCAACTTTCATCTGAAAGACACACAGAGACAGTCACAACATGGAAGATCAGTGTCAACTCATAAAATATTTCTAAGGTCTTCTAGAGTTGCCAACAAAAAGGGAGGGGAAAGGGAGCAGTGCAACAGTTTGCAAACCAAAACTGCATTCCATAAATGTTTTCAAAGATAGTTACTAGGTGACTGAAGTTTCTGCTGTGCAAAATTCTAATTGGAGAACATGATTGATGACTCTTGGCTATGAATGTATCCCATTGGAGAATATGAATTACGATACACCCAGGGGGTGGGGGGAAAACCTGGGTCAAGGGTGACAATGAATGATATGTCTCAGAGTCGGCTACACCCAGGCAATGCCAGACATGTTAACTCCCAATAAATCCTTTTGAAGTTTTGGAAGTTTGGCTTGAGACTCATGATTTAAATGGGAGTAAATGTCAGAATCCTGACAATGAGGGGACCAAGGGGTATAGGATCCCCACAGGTATCAAGTGTTGCCTATCCCATCATGCTCGGCCCTGGGAAAATGACTGCTTGCCACAGTGTGATTGTGGCTATCCTGATTGTCTGATACATATACATCTTCGCACAATACAGCGGAGTCCCGTGCTATCAGGCCAACCTAGTTTTCTTTAATGGACTGCAACTCCCATCTGTTTTAGCCAGGAAGACTATGGGCTCTGGATGCATCTGGAAGCCCCTCCCCCCCCCAAAAAAAGTTAGGGAAGGCTCGAGGAAGAGCGTTGCCCATTGGCATCGTTCAAAGTTGAGCCTTCATCCACCTTGCAAACTTTTGTGAAGTTTTCCACACTGCGCTGCAGCTCCTCTTGCGATTTGGCTAAGCTCAGAGCTTCTCGGGCGTGGATCTTCTGGTGCTTCACCAAGACAGTGCGATGGGTGAACCTCTTCCCGCAAGTGGGGCACTGGTGAGGCCTCTCCCCTGTGTGGACCTTCTGGTGGCGGATGTGGACGGCCCGATCGGAGAAGCATTTTCCGCAGGTGGCGCACTTGAAGGGCTTCTCACCCGTGTGAGTCCTTTGGTGCACCATCAGAATCTGCCACTGGCTGAAGCTCTTCCCGCACTCCGAACAGGTGTAGGGCCTCTCCCCGGTGTGGACTCGGTGGTGCTTGACCAGCTGGGAAGATGTGTTAAAGGATTTCTCGCAATCGGGGCATTTGAAGGGTTTCTCTCCCGTGTGGGAGCCCTCATGCTTCTTGAGACTGGAGCTCCGGCTGAAACCTTCTCCACACTGGGCACACTTGAAGGGCTTCTCCCTCATGTGGATCTTCTGGTGGCTGAGCAGCTGAGATTTCTGAGTGAAGCTCTTGTCACACTCAGCACAGCTGAAGAGCTTCTTCTCAACGTGGACGCGGTAGTGCCTGGTGAGGACTGAGCTGACAGTGAAGCTCTTCCCACACAAATCGCAGGTATAGGGCCTCTCTCCCGTGTGGGTCCTTTCGTGGGCAACCAGGGTGGACTTGAAGCTGAAGCATTTCCCACAATTCTGGCACATGAATGGCCTCTCGCCCGTATGGGTCCTCTGATGGGCGGCGAGCACCGTGCTCCGGCTGAAAGTCTTGCCACATACGGCACAGGTCTTCTTTTCCCGACTTCCATGCCGTCTTCGGACCACGGCGGGTTGACTTGAGTCCCCGTCTTCTTCTGCTGGAGAAAACCCTTCAGGTCTGTGTTGACCAGGGTTGTCCTCATCCTTCTGGCCAGCTCCATTCCCAAGAGCTGCAGGGCCGTCTCCATCTTCTTCCAACCAACAAGGTTCTTGCAAGGGGCAGGCGCACAATTTCACTGGCTTGGTGCCTTCCAACTGGAGATCCCCTTGCCTCGTCTCAATCACCCATTTGTCATCTGTGGGGAGGGGCAGAGAGGAAAAAAGATTACTCAAGAAGCCAAGCAGAGCATGGCTGCCACATCAAAATCCCAATATCCCATTTTCCAACTGGCCAATCAGATGGTTCCAAGCAGTTTCTCAACTATGATGTTGTCAGCATTCCAACAACCCTCCCTTCCAATCAATAACTACAAGACAGACATATCTCAAAGGTACCTTTATTTGGATATAACTGGCACATCTGTGGAATCCCGAATCTAAAAGTTCTGGGCTTCCTTGCAAAAGTCAAAACTACAAATCCATCTCCCCTTAGCCAACACCACATCACATGCTCCAATCACCATCCATCCTAAAGTAAGATTCCCATTTCATTAGGCGCCACACTCAGTGACCTTGAACCAGCAAAAGAATTTTATTTTGCCAAATGGGCACACATTTAAAAAAATCAACTTGGGGCTTATTTTTGGGATAGGTCTTTTTTTCTGGGGAAACATGCTAAGAATAATTTAGCTCTGGTCTTGAGAAACAGGCTGGAGAGGAGAAGCTGTTCTCAGCCCTGAGTAAGTAGAAAGTGGGAGAGAGACTGACAACAAACGTTCAGCGTTCCAGCAAACCTCCACTCCAACCAATAACTCCAAGACAGACATCTTCTCAAAAGTTCCTTTTATTTTGGATAGCAAACTGGCTTAACTGGGGAATCCCGAATCTGAAATTTCCAGACTTCCTCGCAATAAATAAAAGCTACAAAATCCACCCCCTGCACCCATCATCACATCACATGCCCCAATCACCATCCGTCCCAACTCGAGACTTCCCCTCACTTATGCGCAAAATAACATGACCTTGAATTAGAAAAAGAATGTTATTATGTCTAACTACATACACTCCAAGAAATTCCCCCCTCCCACTTTCCCAAGCTCAAAATGTGGCAGCGTGGGAGCATCTGGTCTCAATATGGCTTCCCAAGCTGACGCCTGCCTTGTTATTCTTAAAAAAGGAACAGTAAAGGTTTGGAACAGGCTTCTGCTAATGGTTCTGCTAATGGTTCTGCTAATTTATCCCACAAGAATCCTGCAAGATTTGTTTCTTGACCTGGCCTACTTTGAAGAGCTGATGTTCTGCTTGAAACACTTCTGAATTTTTTTTTCTCTTTAATCCACTTATACCATTTATCCCAAGCTGTAATATATCTTGAGTCTTCCTTATTCCTAAGGAAATTAAAAGATATATTTTTGATGAATGGAGTAGTTAAGAATGTTTACCAAATTAGAAATGAATCACAGTAAAATTATTACCAAGAGAAAAGCACATCATCTTAGTTGATTAGAAGCATATGTTTTATATGTTTATTTATTATGTACATATAGATTATGTACATATAGATATAAATCTATATATAGATTACACAGATTTTCTCTACAACATAAGGTTGTATTTGTACAGTGTTTTTCTTTTTTAATCTCTAATAAAGTTTTCTTTTAAAATAAAAAAAAGAAACAACTTCTGAAAATCCAGGCATCTCGGAGACAGCAGCCCACCACGAATCCTTACCTTCTGTGTTGCTACCATTGTCCTGCTCCAGCTTGACTCCGGTGGCACTGGCTTGTCTCTCTCCAGTCCCTGTTGGAGTCTGCTCAGCCATGGAAAACCCCTCAGCCACCTCCTGCACCAAACCTGGTCCCTGAAACAACCCCAAAATTTATATTTAGCAACAAGAAACAGAGAAGGGGAAGTAAATTGGGGAGATTTCGCAAAGTGAGGGTGCCAGTTTCTTCCCCCACATAAAGACCCATCACATCCAGAGATCATACAGGTTCCTCAAAAAGAAAAAGAAAAAAGAAAAGGGGGTGATGGTATTCATAGTACTCCTAAAGCAGAGATGGGGAACTATGACCCCTTTATGAATTGTGCACTTCAATTCCCAGAATTCCAGTATGGCTGATTCAGGACACTCACAAAGTGAGAGAGGAAAACGTGCATTAAAGCTTGCAAGATTCTATTACCAGATCTATAATAAAAGTCATATTAGCCTGTATGTGTCAGGGTTCCGACAATTGCCCTAATTAAATCATGAGCCTCAAGCCAAGCTTCAAAATAATTCAAAAGATTTATTCGGAGCAACATGTCTGGCACTAACCCGTATGAAGCCAACTCTGAGACATGTAATTTACTATCACCTATGACCCTGTTTCCCCCTACCCTCCTGGGTGTGTCATAAATCAGATTCTCCAACAAAACACATTCATGGGCTGGTATCATCAATCACACTCTCCAATGAAGGATTTTCCTGATCCAGTAGCCTAGGCTACAATCTCCACAAGATAAGCATGGAATGTGCTTCTGGCATTCATATACAGCACTGCTCCCTCAGGCCTTTCCACCCTCCTTCTAATATCAATTTGGAAACAGGCATAGGAATGCTTTATGAGTTGACAGCATGACTTTGGTTTCCTAGTCTGATCTTCCTGGAACAGTTAACTTCCCCCTCCCTCCATAGTCTTGGACCCCTCCCCAGCCCTAGCCTATTCCCATTAGAACAGTGGTCGCCAACCAGTGGGCTAGGGATCACTGGTGGCCTGTGAGAAAATTTTGGTGGTCCGCAGAGAAATGTCCCCCCCAAAGCACTGAATCCTGGCTGTGCAGGAAAACAGGGCTGCACAGTCCACGTGGCTTGCATTGTGAACAACATGAGATAGTGAGGGGAGGGGGTAAAGGACGAAGAGTGGGAACTTGCCCCACTCACCCCATGCACCTCACCTGGCCACCCGGCTGCTTCTTTCTGCTTTTTTCTTCTGCTGTTTTTGGCTGCATGCAAGGAAAGCAGCAAAAGTCTTTCTTTCTCTCCCCCACACTCCACCAGAAATGAGTCTTTGGGACCCTGCAAGGCATCCTGCTCCAAGAGGCTGTGCCAGCAAAGACTCATTTCTGGTGGAGTTTGGGGGAGAGAAAGAAAGACTTCTGCTGCTTCTGTTGCTTTCCTTGCATGAAGCCAAAAGTCTCTCTCTCCCCACACACACACACACGAGAACAGAGTTGGAGATGGTATCCTGCGATCCCAAATAAAGAATGATTGATCGGTAGGAAAACGGAGTGGGAAATTTTTTTTTGGGGGGGGGGATTCTTAGGGTCTCTGGTCCGAGGGATTTAAAATTATGAGTTTGGTGGTTCCTGAAGTCCAAAAGGTTGGCGACCCCTGCATTAGACAGTTAGCTTTCTCGAAAGTCTCACCTCCTGTAGCCGTCCTGAGGGAAAGCCTTCAGCCAGGGCCACTGCTTGATCGCAGGTGTGAGGCCCAGCGGCTTTGACCCACCTCTGGAGATCGGAGGGCAGGATGTCCAGGAACTGCTCCAGGATCACCAACTCCAGGATCTGCTCTTTGGTGTGCCTCTCTGGCTTCAGCCACCGGTGGCAGAGGTACCAGAGGTGGCTGCAGGCTTCACGGGGACCCTCCACATCTTGGTAACGGAACTCTCTGAAAAGAGTTCGCTGGGTGTCGTTGGCCACCGAATCCTCCCTCAGGACATCCTCGCCCACCTTCCAGTAGTCGTCCATCTTGGCAGCATTGGCCCACTCGTTCTCCTTTTGAGTTTCTCTGCTGAGATCCACCCATCCTTTGTATCTCCAGTAAGTTTCAGCAGCTCCTTCCAAGGAGGCCAGGCAGGCCTTGGCGTTCTCCCACGGTTCAGAAACCACGTCCTCCTGCTTAGAGGACTGCATGGCCTTCAGAGCAGCTCGGGGGTCCAAATATTTCAGCCGCCGATCTCCCACCTCGCTCTTGGCTGAACTGGAGACCCCTATTTTGGCAAAATCTTCCATACTCCCAGCCTGGAAGTCTTTCGTCATTCTTCCTGCCTTCTCCAGGGTGACCCCAGCTTTGAGGCCCTCTTGGAATCCTCTTTCGGGTTTTGCATCTGGATTTTTCCCCTTCTCCGTCATTATTTTATGCCTCATGACCACCTTCCTGCAACTCCTGGAAAAACACAAGTTTGGAAGCGTGTTTTTAATTGGAAAGGCCAGCATGAGGCACATAAGCGCAAAATAAAAACATACATATCTGTGAGCCTAGAGGTGGCCTAGAGGTGGAGCTCTCATCTCACAACTAGGAGGCTGTCAGTTCGATGCCAGGTAACTGCAGATATATCTCTTTCTCTGGGCACAAAGAGAAAAATATCTGCTGTGAACTCCATCTAGGCGTCAGAAAGGGCATCCGGCCAGTAAACATTCAACTCCATGCACCCCGATTCCACCCTGAGGCAAGGAATTATAGTATCATTGAAAGAAAAAAAAAACATGTACATATCTCCAGGCCAAATTATCCAACCGTAATTTATCAATTCCAATCACAGCCAGGGTGTAAGAGCACAAATGGTTACTTCCTGCTGTTATAGAACAAAATTCTTTTTATTGGCCAAGTGTGATTGGACACACAAGGAATTAGTCTTGGTGAAAATACTCTCAGTGTACATAAAAAGAAAAGATACATTTGTCAAGAGTCAAGAAACATAAGAATAGAATAGAACAGAACAGAACAGAATAGGAATATGAACAGAAGTAGGAATAGAATAGAATTCTTTATTGGCCAAGTGTGATGGATACCCAAGGAATTTGTCTTGGTGCAAATGCTCTCAGTGTGCATAAAAGAAAAGATACATTTGTCAAGAGTCAAGAATCATAAGAATATAATAAAAGGACAGGAAATAGAATAGATTCTTATTGGCCCAAGTGTGATGGACACAATAGGAATCTCTCTCTTTTT
>BHFT01000197.1:0-79775 GCA_004320025.1 Laticauda laticaudata | reverse complement strand
CCCCGAAATTTTGCTCATCCGCTGTGTCCTTTATGCATACGTTTTGCATCCGTCGGCCAGTGGGACCTAGCCTTTATCCAGATTTTCCTTGCTGTTTGTCTTCTATAATTTCCACAGTTGTTTGGAAACAGTTTTAAGACCCCATGAAAAGAATATCTCCTAACTTTTTTCTAAATATTTCATGTCTTAAGATTCTCCATCCTGGAACTAACAGTTGCCAAGAATCAAGCAGTACATAAAACACAAATTTTCACCTAAGTATTTTTTTTTGCATTGCTTATTCAATGACAGCTAACAAAAGAAGTGTTTCTTAACTAGAGAGGACAATTATAGCACTTAGCTTTTTTTCACTGATCCTCCCAAGGACTTTTTTTTCCATTAGAGTCCATTTGGAAGAATTATTTTGTAGTTTTGTCTAGGTAGTGACAAGAACCTCACCTGTTTCTATATCTCTTCCACAAGAAAAATCTACACAACTCGGAACAGTACAACATCTATTTCACTTGCAGAAGTAAATCTCTTCCACCCTCCTTCTCTTCACAATTAATTTTAAAGTTATTGACACTTAAGGCAACGTTTTTTGCTGTTCCTCTGATTTACTCAATTCACGGTGTCTCCAGGTAAGAGACTTGGAGGTGATGGACAGCTGTGCATTTAAGAATCCCCTCAGGCCACAATTTTTGCAATTGCATGCTAGGGATTATAACTTGCTGTAGACTTGAGAAGAATTTTTGAAAGAACCACAGTTGCTGTTTGCAATGGATAAATGCTATGGTTGCACCATGCTTTGGACTGCAATGGAGAAATAAGCTTTGGAGAGATGTTGGGGTATCTACTGAATCTTTCAAGCAAATTCATCTTTTTGAGGATCATGGAATTGCTATCATTAAACTGTGTGATCATCTGCACAAATGGCTGGTTGACTCTGAATATAGCTTCTTTCATATTTGAAGTACTGTATGACCTAAGAACATGTTTCTCAAACTTGGCAACTGTAAGATGTGTGGACTTCAACTCCCAAAATAGCTGGCTGGGGAATTCTGGGAACTGAAGTTTACACATTTTATACACTTGCCAAGTATAGAAATACTGTTACTGTCGTGCATGGCTGTCAAACTCTTGCCCTGTGGGCCAAATGCATCACGTGCTGGTCACACCCACGCCCGGGTTAGTGAAGGGGAAAAAAGTCCCGATATGTCACGTGATGTTGCCGTGAGATGGGTTTGACACCCTGCTGTTGTAGATGACCTGTGGAAGCTATAAAGACCTACTTTTCTTTTTCACTCCTGTCTCCAAGTCTCTAAAGTCACAGTTTGAATCTCAGCTGCTATTACAGATTCACTAAGTAATTCTGATGGCAAGATGCCATTTTCTCAGCCCTCCCCTTAGCTCCACTTTGCTTGCAGTATAGTGGATAGAAGTTTAGTTGCTTCATTTTGGCTGAGCCTGTGGTGTGAACCCAGCCAGCTGTATGGTTTATTCAGCAAGCTATGTTTAAGCATCCTTTGTATCATAGAAGTCCCAGTCAAAAGAAAGCAACATCATATATTTCCATCATTATTGTAAAACAATAAGAATTATATATGTGTCTTCAGCAATGAATGAATGACCTTAGCAATAAATAAGTTACTTCAGAATAGAGTAGAGCAGAATAGTTATTTGGAGACCATTTGGTTCTCTCTAGTCATATGAATTGAAGTACAGTATGATTCTTTTCTCTAAACAACCAAACATTTAAAAATAGGCACTTGAAATCAGTAAAGCAAATTTGTATTTTGCTTTTCCCCTGGGGAGGTGGTGTTGATAAAATACTAATAAGTAAGGTGACTAATTGTCCTCCTTTAGGAAGTTCTGTCCTCTCTCGAAAAGTGTCCTCCTACATGTCCTCCTTTTTGATATTTGAAGACTAATCTGTAAATCTCCG
This sequence comes from Laticauda laticaudata, assembly GCA_004320025.1. Classification (NCBI taxonomy): domain Eukaryota; kingdom Metazoa; phylum Chordata; class Lepidosauria; order Squamata; family Elapidae; genus Laticauda; species Laticauda laticaudata. Next base: position 77,851 of record BHFT01000197.1, on the reverse strand, counting down.
TATTTGATCGATGCCGATCCAATCCATTGTGTGTGATGTGGTGTATTTTTATCTGACATGACGATTTGTCAAGGCTCAGTACAATGCGGTGAGATATAATTATGAGACGCATGCACTCCACATAGGAGAATTGTTTTGAGAGAATGTGATGTGTGCAAGTGGCTTTGGTTTTTTTCTTCAATTTATTTGTGTCCTCCTTTTCATTGTAAAAAAAGTTGGTCACCTTATAATAAGCCCACTTTAAAACTGAAAGCCTTTCTGTCATCTAGGACTAATCTCATGGGGGTAAAAACTAGAGAGAAAAAGCTGTGAATGGACAAAAGCATTCTGGTCTTGATATTTAGAAAGGGAGTGAGAAATGTAACTGCAATTGTGCATGACACTTCCTTGGAAGTCAGCATCACAGAGGCCAGCAGACTTATTTTCAAGTAAATGCACATAGGATTTCAGCCTTGAGTTCCCTAGGCAAATTGCATTGAGCATATACCAATCCCCCACTGAATTTGGTGGAATACTACTCTGAATAAACTATGGTTAGGCTTACACTTCTGATTACTGTAGACTTAATTCATGGCATGAAAAATAGTTCTCTAACAACTGGCTATGCTCTCCATGGCCTGCCCTATATAAAAGGCAAACCCACTTTAGATTGTATTAAAATTAAGGTGAGGGGTTGTCTTGCAAACATACCAAGCATAAATTAGTTAAGCTGCAAATTCACTGGGGCACAGGAACTGATCAGAATAATATTTTCTTCTCTTGTAGGATTTTAAATAAAGACTGTAACAATCTCAAGGTTATATTTTAAGCCCAGGGCATTTGAGAAAGCCTTCAGCCAAGGTTCAGTTTGGTAGCTTTGATTGCCAAGGTTGAGAAACTGATCTAAGAAATCGATGTTCTCTCTCTGCTTGCTCTGTCTGTTTCTGGAATGTCAGTCAGCTCCTGCCCTCTCATGCCCATCTCATTCTTGCTTTGGATGTACCCGATAGATTTTGCTCCTGGATGCTGGCGGCGGGGGGGCAGCTCTCACTTCCTTTGGTCTGTTGCTGTCTGGCTACCTGGCTCCCTGCAGCTGGAGCAGGCTGAGCGAGCAGGACGTGCTGTTCCACTGTCTGCCTGATGCTCAGCCTGGAAGGGAAGGGGGGTAGAGGTGGAAATGCTGTGACACTGGGTCACCCACAGCAGTGGAGAGCTATCCTACTGCTTTCTCTGCCCAGGAACCAGATTGCTGGAGGAGGGAGAGAGGGAGCTACACACCCTACCATTTACAGTTGCGCCAAAGAGAGAAAAAAAGATGAATCTGGTGCACATTTTCACCTTCCTCCTCCTCCTCTTCTCTCTCTCTCTCCCTCCCTCTCTTTTTTCTCTGTTTCTGTCTCTCACCATAAAATAAATTGCCAAAATTCTGTTCTTTAAAGTAACATGATTTGTAAATGTAGTTTCAGAGTTAAAATTGTGCTTCTTGGAATTTCCTCTTATTCCTCTGTTGTTGACTATGGCTACAGAAGTTTCCACTGGGCACCTCCTGAACCATCTGTCAGCCTTTCTAATCTGCTTGAGTTTTCAACATTGATTTCCTCTTGAAAAAAGAAGCTGGCATACCACAGATTCAAATGCTGGAATTATCTTGATTTGAAAGAATGTTCCAAGCCCAGTAGGCATTCCTGGAAAAGAAAGATGACAAAGTATTGCAGCCCAGAGAGATGGAAAAAGGCATCTCTCCTGGGGGGAGAAAAGGATTTTAAAAGACTATAGTGAGGTTCTTGGCAGACTAGGGGGTACCAGGGGGCAATTAATCAGTGATTTTAGAGAGCAGTCTGTGTCTACCAGATTTGGAAATAGGCAAGCCCTGACAGTTGTGAGCATGATTCTGACATACAGATAATCCTCGGCCTATGACCATCATTGAGTCTAAAAATGTGTTGCTAAGCAAGACATTTGTTAGGTTTTGCCCCATTTTATGACCTTTCTTGCTGCAGTTGTTAAGTGAATTACTGCAGTTGTTACATTAATAACATGGCCTTGCTTGTCGGAAGGTCATGAAAGGTGATCATATGACCCTGGGACAGTGCAATCGTCATAATATGAGTCTGTTGCGAAGCATAAGTATGAAAAACATTCGTGTCACTTTTTCAGTGCAATTATGACTTCAGACAGTCACTAAACAAAATGTTATAAGAAGAGGACTACCTGAACTTTAAGAATTGTACTTCAACTCACAAGATACTAAACTCTTGCAAGGAATCTGTGCCAGAGAGAAAAAACAAACACAGCCACTTGTCCTGTAGCACCTTTTGATGGATTTCTTGGGGAATAAGCTTCCATAAATTTTTGCACTGCATTTGCAGATTTTCTCTGGAGAAATCTCTATCCGCATTTCTTCTGATGAAGTGGAACCTTACCTGGGACTGTCTTAGTTTGCTCTGTGATCTTGAGAGCCTGCAAGTTGCAGCAAAACACAAAATAACAGATGAAGAGTGTTCAGGGGGCAAATTCAGCAACAATATATCAGTGCTATTGTTGAAGCAGTTCAGAAGATCCTGAATGATTTATTTTGCATCCTTTTGAAGTGATTTGCCAATCTCCTTTCCTTCCCACTTGTATAAAAAGTCCTGCTCAAGAAATCTACCAGACTTTAAAATTCTACTAGATCTTAGTTAATGATACCAGAAGCATCCTGCAGTCTCACACTTTCAGACAGAAAAAGGTTCAAGGGAGGATTAGTTTGGGTTCTTTTTATAATACACTCTTGCACACTCATAAGCACGTGTTACACTAAAATGCTGTTTATGAAACAACCATCCTTGTTCCCTAAACTGAAGTTCTTGTTTCTGCCTGCATCTGTTTTTTCCTGATAAAACCCTAGATTATTTCCCTCAAGAGAAACACCCAAATAAAGGGGGGAAGGAGAACAAATAAAGCTTCATTTAATTTAATTAATGGGAGAGAGTGCCAGACTTTGAATGCAGAGCTGCTAAGGGCTGTGTTATACTTTGGACTCAGATATATTTGTCCCAATTAACTCCCTGTTGATTCTGCCCCTCCTGAGGGAAGGGTGGGGAGATGAGAGATCTAAGTCATTGTCTATTGTGAAAAGCATCTTATCGTTTGAGTTAATATGAGATTACATGTCAGGCTATTTTGCATTAAGATTAGGAATATCTACTCCTGTTACCCAAACTCTGTCAAAACATGCAGGGTTAATTTGAGTTGTGGTTTAGTGTCTGCATTCATTGAGCAGAGAGAACTTCAAAAGGGTAAACTAAAAGAAATCAACCCTGCATGATAGGAGAGTAGGAAACTAAAGTCATGCATGCTAATATTATTTTTATTATGCAATTATTGTCATAGAAACTTGCAAGTCTAAATATGCTTCCCAACTTCCTCCCTTTCTCTTTGTGAGAACTGGAGAGGGTCTTGCTTGGGACATTCAGATTACAGGACTGTTCCAAACTCAAGTTTCTTTTTATCTGACTGTTGCCTTGATTGTAGCTCTTCCTCCTATCCCTTAGGTTATTCCTTCTGTCCATTACATGACAGTGAGTGTCTCCTAGCATGTGCAGAGTGCCATTCTTTCTGTCTGTGAGATAATTACTCATGATTACTCAAACAGAATAAGTGAAGAATTAAATTCCCAAAAGTCAGCTCTCTACTATATATAATCCAGAGTCACTGAGATTCAGGCAGCATATATTTTGATTAAAGTATGATTGGTCATATAGTCAGTCAGATGTTTGGCATGTTGGCATTTTTATCAGCCTATCAAATCCTTCCCCAGGACCTGAGATAGGTAGATGTTGTTCCTTGATTGTGTAAAGTATTGTAAGCTGTTCCCAGTAAAGCTGCTCTTTGCAATTGACTGATGGTGATTTTGCATATGTGTTCAAGTGGTGCTCAGTTGTTTTGGGATTACATCCAAAGTGCCTATGAGTATTGGTGCTAGATTTCCTATCTTTTGCCAATTCTTATTTTTCATCTAGGAATGGTATTAAGCTGGTGGCCTTCAGAAGGACAAAAGGAAAGTCTTTCCCCCACCCTCTTGTGAGAACACGACTTAAAGGCCTCCATGCTTTGTATTGGTTTTCTGACAATCTCCGCTGAAAATGAGTAAAAGAAAACTTGCTGATCCTTATTAAATTTTTTAAATCTTGTGGTAAATTAAATGGTGTCAGTTTTTTTTAATTACAGGACATATTATCTGAAAAGTTGCAGTCAGTGCAAGCTGAACTAGAAACATGAACTATTCTGTACTTCAAAACAAATTCAAGTGAACAAATGCTGCTAAGGGCAATAATAAGCCAGGATCAGTTAGAGTAGTTTGCTATCCACATAACAGGATACACGCCTCCACTCTGCTTTTTGTCTTCCTTTGCCCACTGAGATGGATTCTTTGACTTTGTCTTCCACATTTGAAGGTATTACAGGTAACCCTCAATTTATAAACCACAATTGGCACATAATTTAAGCTGTTAAGCTAAGTGGTTGTTAAATGAGTTGTGCCTGAATTTATAACCTTTTTTGACACAGTTGTTAAGCGAATCACATGGTCATTAAGCAAATTTGGCTTCCCCATTGGCTTTGCTTGTTGGAAGCCAGCTGGGAAGGTTGCAGATGATGATCATTTGAACTCAGGACACTGTAACTGTCACAGTTACATGCCAGTTGCCAAACACCAGAAGTTTGATTACATGATCATGAGGAATGCTGTGATGGATAATTAGTGTGAGGACCAGTTGTAAGTCACTTTTTTCAGTGTCACTATAACTCCAGTCACTAAATGAATGGTTGTAAATCAAGTACAACCTGTAGCTGACTGTATCTTGCATACCAGGTTTTCTAAATGAAAATCACTTTAATGATTTAAGATTCTGTTGTTATAGCTTTTATCAATAGCCTTCTTGTATTTCTTGTGGTGCCTTATTTCCTGACCTACTCCTAAAGGTTGACAGAATCCAAGAAAGTTTTAGCAGAATTGGCCTCTTGTTCATTTGTTCACTGTGTTTACACAAAGTGGGCTGTCTTGCTCCAGGTTATATTAGAACTACCCTATCTGGATTGAAAAAATCCAAAGAGCCTCTAGATAGCAGCAAATTGCAACTGTTTGCTGCCATCTAGTGGTCATCTGCATTTTTGCAGGCATATGGCAAGGTAGCCTTTTTATCTCTATAAAAATATTTCCTCTTGTTGCATCACCTTGTGGCTAAAGGAAAATAAGAGAAGTAGTAATGCAGTGGAGGTTTTTTTTGGAGGGGGGGAAGGGTGGAATATGATGCTGTTTGATTACAGAGCTATAATCCCTTCATGTTTAGGTCAGCCTCCACCACTTAGTTTACATGAAAAATATAACCTGTATCTTCCTCAACCCTTGTTTGCTGTTTTTAAAGGCCTTTCTTAGAACTAACTAAAAGGCTATAGAAATCCTTTGAATTTAGCAGAATGTTTAGTGTACTGTATCAGATATCTACTTTCCCATCAGTTTCTGGTTCTGCTTTTCATAAGATGTGAGCAACAAAGAGATTAATATTTTTCCAAGTATGTATATTTTTTAACCTTCTGCATATCCTTTGGATGGTACCTGGATGATACTCCTTTGGGCTAGGAGAGGGAAAAGGAAGATTAATTTCTTAAACAGCTGCAGGGTGGGGAGACAACTTATGTTCCCCCTCCACCCCACCCCCCATGTTTGCACAGCTAGCTAAGACTGCCAATTCATTTTGAAACTACTTGTGGGATGCATACACTTACTTTGTTTTGCAAAAAAAAGCACTGTTTCTTTATCATGATTGGGAGAGTTCTTTTTAAAAAATTGGGTCAACTCAAAGTTTAGGTTTAATTTAAAAAGAGGCTTGGATGCAGCTTCTTTCATTGATTTTGCTTGCCAGAAGACAAAGGGAAGGCCACAAATGGCAATCACATGACCCTGGGATGCAGCAACCTTTATAAATACTTGCCAAGTGTCCAAATTGTGATCATGTGTTTGTGGAAAAGGTGTGATGGTTGTAAGCTCAAGGATGAGTGGTAAGTCACTTTTTTCAATGCTGTTGTAAGTTTGAACAATCACAAAATGAATGGTTGTAAGTCAAGGACTATCTGTAATGTAAGGCAGCAGTCTCAGTATTATTTTTAAAAGGGTTAGGGTCTCTGCAACTTTTAAAAGTGGCTTGTCTCATTTAATCATCATTAGGTAAAGCTTGTCCATCTCAAGGAGATAAACATGATCATCCATTAACATTCAAAGTTAGTGGGGGATTAAGGAAGAGGAGATGCTTTTATTCAAATCAAGATTAATAACTTCACTAGGGATGAAAGAGTTACTACTCTTGGGGGGGGGGGGNACTACTCTTGGGGGGGGGGGGAGAAGGTAGACTCAGAGAATATTTCAAACTTTTGCATACTTTTACAACTTTTACAAGTGTAGGGCTGGCATCTCTGTCCCCAGTATGAGGTACTTAATCACAGTTTTCGTGGGTTTGTGGTAGTTGTGGTCCTATACCTGAGACAGGCACCAAGATGGCAACTCTATACTGTGTCGTAAAACTGGGAAAATTCTCAGAAATGACCTTTTTCTTCTCTCTTCTACTGTGATATAAGTATTCATATGTAGAGTTCTTGATGCTGTCTGAGTTTGGTTGCTTGTTTGCAGATGTTTTACTACCTAACTAGGTAACATTATCCGTGTCCACGGATGATGTTACCTAGTTGGGTAACAAAACCATGTCTGCAAACAAAAAGCCAAACTCAAAGATATCCAAGGACTCCACAATTCAACCCTAAATTACATTTATTCTCTCCAGTGCTACTGGAGTTATTTATAGCTTCAGTTCCTCTTTTCCCCCTCTTTTTCATTAACTGTTTATGAAAAAGGATCTCTGTAGCTTCCTATGAAAAAAATGGAAAGGTCTCTGGACCTTGGTGCTCTACTCATGTCACCTACGGTGGTGACCCCAATTGCCTCCCTCTGCTCATTGCCTCTGCTCTTGCTGTGTTCTCTGCCCTTCCCTTTCACACATTACATGTGTGTTTGTGTATTCCCCTTCTTGGCACACCATCCCACAGTACATTGCAAAAATAACAGTCTTTTTTTCTTTAAATGTACAGAAGAGCAGTTAGAAAACTTGTGGCTAGTCCCAGATGAGGCAATGGTTTTGTCTGAGGGAAATGGGGTTCACAACTGACAGTTGGAAGCTGTCAGATTGTATGTTTTGGTTAGCTGAGAAATGAATCTATTTTTCCTCCTCCTCCCTTGCCCGTTTCCTGCCCACAAGCAAAACTTTCTTCCAAGCTGCTATCAGATGTTTTATGGGGAAGGGTCCCACCTTCCTCAGCCCCCCACGGTCCTCTGCAAGCATTGACCTTCAGTTCACAAAACCTCTAGTCTTGTTGGTTATAGATTATGGGAATTGAAGGTCACCATATCTGCAGAGCAATGTTTTAGGAAAAAACCACATGAGACTTAAATCCTTTCTTTTTTCACTCTACATATCTCAGTGAGAGTCTTTTTCTTTTCTGTCTGACACTCTGCCATCTTTTAGTAGCTAATTCATTTTGGGGTTACACATGATTTTCTTCTGAAGAAGCTGTCCCAGGTTAATAAAGTTTATGTATGCATGTGTGTTCATTGTTCAGAGTCTACTGGCAATATATAGAGCAGAGGATCTGTTGCAAGAACAGGAGAAGAATATATTTAGTTACACCAAATCTTATTTTCTTAGGCTCAATGTGCTTTGATTAGAATGCAGCAAGATAAATAAATAACCAATAGTTTTTGAAATAGTTAATAAGAACAATAAAGAATCACCAGTATTGGGAAGAGAAAGCCATAAGTGTAAACCATTCCAGAAGCAAAACATATCCTTGTTTAAACCTGTTGTCCCAGATGAGCAGAGGAAAACAGGCAAAGGAGGATGGCCTGTTTGCTGTCACCTAACATGAAACTGCCCCTTTTTCTTTCTTCTGCCCTTGTTGAAAAGAATGCTGACAAGTGGTACTTTACTGCAGCAGTGGGCAACTATTGCCCTTTTATGACCTGTGAACTTCAACTCCCAGAATTCCTGAGCCAGCATGAACAAGGATGGCTGCATTTACATTCTACTGAATGTATATTTTCCAAAATATTGTCCTTGAGATGTGTTAACTTCATGGACATGAAGGACTGGGGCAAATGAGCCATGTGGTATGCTGGGGCTTTCTCCTTTTTCTGTTGGTCTTCCCCACCTAGCCATTATTCTCTGAAATGATTACTAAAATGCATTCAATAGGGGAATTATAGGAAGACTGTTTCAAAGTAAGGTGTCCAACCTTGGCAACTTTAAGACTTGTGAACTTCAATTCCCAGAATTCCAGAGCCACCATGGTTAGTTAAAGTCTCCAGATCATAAAGGGGCCACAATTGCCCTCTCCTGCTTTATGGCATGTTGCCAAGACTTCTGTGTGCCTTTGTAATGGATGGTAACCTGATCTAGGAAACTGCAGTCACTTCAAACAGGCATCTACCATCCTTGTAGCATCAGCACCAGATTGCAGTTCAGTGGATTAGTTATGTTAAAGGGAAATATACAAGTAATAGCACTGTAGCAATAGCACTTAGACTTTTATACTGTTTCATAATGCTTTATAGCCTTCTCTGAGCAGTTTACAACATCTCTTTATTGCCCCCCAAAATTTGGGTCCTCATTTTACCAATCTTGGAAGGTTGGAAGGCTGAGTCAACTTTGAGCCAGTCAGGATTGAACCTCTGATGGTTAGCATAATTAGCTTGCAATACTACATTCTAACCACTGCACCACCACAACTCCTGTAATCCTTAATTTACAACCACAATCGGGACCAGAATTTTCATTGCTAAGCAAGGCGGTTGCTAAGCAGATCATGCCTGATTTTATAATATTTTTGCCACAGTTGTTAAGTGAAACTCTGCTGTTGTTAAACGAATTGCATGGTCATTAAGTGAATACAGCTTCCCTGTTGACTTTGCTGCTCAGAAACCAACTGAAATGGTCGCAAATAGCAATCACATGACCCCAGGACACAATAACCATCATAAATGCAAGCCTGTTGCCAAATTTTGATCATGTGACTGTGGGGATGTTGTGATGATTGTAAGTCTGAGGACCAAGTCATAAGTCACTTGCTGCTGTTGTAATTTTGAACATTTGCAAAACCAATTGTTGTAAGTTGAGAGTTACTTGTACTTCTTGACAAGCACCATGGTCCCTGTTCCACCAGGCACACTAAGGTTGTTAAAATTAATAGAAATATATTTTTCCTTAACCATTAACCTGTTAAAAAGGAAGTCCTGACCAAAACTGGCTGAAGTGGAGTCAACAGAAGAAATAGTTTGTTTTAATTTAGTTTAGTTTCATTTTAGTTTACTTTATTGTCATTGCACCTCGTACAATGAAATTAAATACTAACTTCAGTTTACATTATGACTATGAAAATAAACACAAACACACATCCTTCACATTGAATTGAAAACCTCTGATATTACATTAATATTCAGACCTTGTTAAGAATTGTGTTCCCCTTTTTTTACTGACAAACTGATTTTTGATTTACATGCAATGAGACATCAGTGGGAGCTGATCAGTATATTAATGAGACTCGCTCAGCCCAAAAAGTCCTACAGCCTTACCTTGTTCTAAAAGAGCAAGGAGAAATCTTTTATCCAGAATGTGTGGCTGTTCTATTCTTTCTACCTTCTGCTCCACAACATCATCATTTTTTGGGAGGATGTTTTTGTTCCTTCTCAAGATGAAAAAGCCAATAAATAAAATGACTGAATTAAAAAAAAAACAACTAAATATCCTAGGGGAAAGAGAATTGATGTGCTCATAATGTGTGATCTGAGGGAGACATGCAGATTATTTAAGCATCCAAGTTCCATGTGTTTCCTCAATAACTCATCCATCAAAATTTGACTTTAACATAAGGTTTGAACTTCCCTTTTATCAGTTTGAAGCTATGTCCCATGCTCTTGATTTCTGCTTAATATTGAAAACATTGCCCTCTAGAACCTTATTCACAGTTTAGTGGCGTAGTGATTAGAATGCAGCATTGCAGGGTGAATCTGCCGACTTCCAGCAGTTTGATCCTGACCGACTCAAGGTTGACTTGGCCTTCTATCCTTCCAAGGTCAGAAATGAGGACCCAGATTGTTGGGGACTAGATGCTGACTCTGGAAACCACTTAGAAGTCTCTGGTCTATGACTGTAATAAAATGAATTAAAACCACTTAGAGAGGGCTATAAAGCACTGTAAAGCAGTATATAAGTGGCTTTGCTATTGCTATTTTGCATGGGATGAGTAATGGGAAGAAGAGGGGGTGGCATTTCTCTCCTTAAATTTTTCTTTTTACTATTTTACTCTTGAACAGCGGGAAGGCAGGGAGGAGGGGTTGGAAATAGGGTTTCCTACGGTTCCTCCCAAAGCTAAGAAGAATTAATTAGATCTGCCTGGGCACGTTTGCTTTACTATTCTTACTATGTCATTCCCACTATCTAGACAATCTGGGATGTTGGGAAAAAATAGCAGAAGAAAGAGATGCCTGTTTCCTAGAGTCTTGTCAAGCAGATTAGATTTACTCTAGATCCTCCTCCTCCTCCCCCCAAGTATCTTCTCTGTTTCTAACATACCAAACAACTGTTAGCTACCTATGTAAAGGTAAGGTCCCTTATATCCTGTGAAATCACTGTTTTATCCTGACCTACCATCCCCACCACCTGAATGTTGGGGCGGTTCTCTTTCGGCAGCCATACAGACTTTGCTTTACAAGATGCTCTAACTCATGGGTAGCTTACAAACAGCTTGTTGTCTCCATCCAAATGGGTAGGTTTGCACTTTAGCTTGTTTTGATTAACAGAATTAGAAGGGACCTTGTAGGTCATCTAGTCCAACCCCTGCTCAGCAGACTAATAGTTCTGACAGATGGCAGTCTGTCCAGTGTCTTCTTGAAAGCCTCCCATGATGAAGCCCACAACTTCTGAAGGCAACTTTTGTTCCATTGATTGACTGTTCTCACTGTCAAGAAAATTTCTCCTTATTTCTAGGTTGAATCTCTCTTTGATCAGTTTCCATCCATTATTCCTTGTTGGGCCTTTGGAAAATAGCTTGACCCCTTCTTCTCTGTGGCAACCCCTCAGACATTGGAAGGCTGCTATCATGTCTCCCCTGGTCCTTCTCTTCACTAGACTAGCCATGCCTAATTCCTGTAACCGTTCTTTATGTTTTAGTCTCCAGTCCCCTAAACTTGCACATGCTAAATCATCATCAGACCAAACTGACCTCATGAAGGCTGGGCATTAGCTGTTATTTTTAATGACAGAACTGTCAGAACTGTGGTTCTCTGGAAAAATCCCTCACCAGTGACCCTGTTATTTAGCCAGCACTGCTGGAGATACAGTTCAGCATCATCTACGTATGGAAAACAGGTTGAAAATCTTGACTGCTTCTCGTGATCTCCCTCTCTGGAATAGTATCATCTTCTGTTTGGTGTGATAACAAGGAATATGTTGGCACTTCAGGTTCCAACGGCCAGATAGATGCTCAGGTAGAATGATGCATGTGTATTCTTGAGTGGCTCCAGAAGCTGTGGGAAACACAGAGTTAATCTGGTGTAACTAGGCCAGCTCGACAGCTTGCTCTTGCCAGGACCTTGTTTTGCCATATCTGGGCAGTACGCCAAGTTCCTTCTGGCCGCTGTATAAAGTTGACGTAATCAGAGCCGAAAGCCTCTGCTAAACAAATGGGGCCACTTCTCCGCAGGAAAACTAAGGGGGTAGAGCCACAGACAAATCATTGTGGAAGAGAAGGCACGAGAGGTGTGCGCTTGGCTTCTACCTGCACGGCCTAGAAATTAAATATGGCATCTTGGAAAGGGGTGGGGAGACTTTTGCTGCTTCAGAACAAAAGAGCTCAAAGTCATTGGGTTGACAGGGTGCCAGTTCTGCCACCCACTCCTAGCCTTGACTCTGTTGGAGGAGAAGAGGGTATCTGAGGACACAACCCCAGAGGGAGGCTCTATCATCAAGGCCAAGAGAGCACATGTTTTGGGAGAGGAGCTCTATATATTGGCATGTGTCTTGGGCAGTCTGCTTCACCTAGTCACCTTGGTTTGGAGAAGTTGCCACTTGAAGGGTCAGTCATAAATTATAAGCAAGGGTGTTGACCTTGGAGGAAGAAAAGCTCAAGTATCCTTCATATGGGCACTTTGACCTGGTCTCCAACTTTCTTAGTCCCACCTTCTTTGCAAGTGTCCTGAGAAGATAAAACGGTTGGGGGGAGAAGGCTTGTCCTCTGGACTACAACAAAAGACATGGTTTGGCTACCTCATGCACCTAATTGCTTGTCTTGGAACCCTGGGTAGATGCTGCCCATTCATTCATTGCAGGGTTTTCCAACCTGGACAGCTTCCAGAAATATGGGTATGGACCCCAAGTCCCAGAATTTCCCACCAGCATGGGAATTGCAGAAGACCACATTTCTGGAAGCTTCTGTGGTTGGGAAATACAGTGCATAATTCTAGGATGGACAGTGTGACTTTGAATAAGAAACTTCCTGTGTTTCTGTGCAGCTGCTAATGTCTTGCTTCCTGCCTGCTTCCCTCTAGTCTATCTGCTGCTGTGAATCTGAGAGGCAGTGACCGATCTCCCTGTGTGGCCTTGGATCCTGCACCCAGTCCCTTCACCTCCCTGTAGCCAATGACCCCCATGAACCCAATGAAACCATCGCTCCCTCCCACCCCGCATGGGTGAGTATGATACAGCTTGCCTCCTCTATCAGCTTTACACATGCCTCTTTTCATCTGACCCTGGAGGTTTGCTGTTTGGCAATTCTTGTAATGTGGGCACAGGGCTCAGCATCCTGATCTCTTTCCTTTTGCTGATATCTCCAGCCCTGAGGGTTGCAAAAAGGCAAAAACCCATCCCTGAGTATCCAGCAATTCTTGTTTCCCTTTTGGAAGTTACCACCTAATAAAAGGAAGGGGGACATGCAGTCCTTGAATTACAGCCACAGTTGGAACTGGAATTGCTATTGTTAAGCAGTTGGGCCCAATTTTACAGTTGTTAAGCAAATCATGCAGTTGTTAAGTAAATCTGGCTCTCCACCTTTGACTTTTGCTTGTTGGAAGTCAGCTAAGAAAGTCACCAATGGTGATCATGTGACCCCAGGAGGCTGCAACTATGGTAAATACACGTCATTTACCAAGCACTTAAATTTTGATCACATGACTCTGGTAGTGCTGCTGTGGTTGTAAGAGAACTGGGTGAAGTCATTGTAACTTCACGTAGCAGCTAAATGAAGGGTTGTAAGTTGAGGACTACCTCCAAGATGCACTTTCAGTTAGCCATTAAGGTCATTAGCAGTGTCGTAGAGTCAGGATAAACCAGAATCTGTTGCAGACTGCATACTTCAATGTACAGAAAGGTGACCATAAAACAGGCAGATGGCAAAATAAGATGAGTGACTACTGCTTATCTCCTAGGAACTGCCCATCCTTATTTATGAATCTTAAGGTTCCTCTCCTTTAGAGGTTGCACCAACCTCCTTTAGAGGTTGCACTGTAGAAAGCCTGTAAGTGCACCAGAAGTTTGGGAAAACCACATCCCATCAAAACTGGAGCTTTCCCCTGCAATTTTGCTGTCTTCCTCATGCCTGGAATTTGCTGAAAAGAGAGGCTTCATTTTATGAACATGACCCATAAGTACCTTGCAATCCTATTTTTTTAATTTGCCCAGGATGGCTTGCTTGCTGTTTCCTCGTATCCAGTTGCAAATACCACCCCCGTTTCCCCCTGTGCCCCTTTGCTGAACACTTCCCCAGAGGTTCCTAATTGCTGGCATGGCACCTCAGCCATGTGTTGTTTTGTTTTCCTTTCTAGTGATGGTTCATATGCCTACGAGTCAATTCCTTGGCAACAGACTACCAATCAGCCTGCAGGATCTCTCTCGGTGGTAACCACTGTTTGGGGCGTCAGCAACACATCCCAAAGCCAGGTACCCTTTGCAACCTTCAAAAGGTGGGGGTAGAGGACGGTGGATGGATGGATGGGGAGTGGATATGGGACACCCCCTTTTCAACCCCCTGTCAAATTTTGCTGAAGCAAGACCCTGTTACAGGTGTCCCTAAGCCATTCTTTTTACAGGGGGTGGATCAGAGAATTGATTTTTACTTAAAATTGTATTTGAGCTGCCCTTAAAAGTCCCCTTTCAAGCTTCATGCAACTCTGTGCAACAATACATGGAAACAACAATATCAAACTAGCAATTATCACTAAAGCCAGTTGCCTAGAAATACAATTCATAAAAACCTCGACTGACAAAAAGGTGAGTTTTTACAACCCAAGTCTTCTTTCTTTCCAAGGGAGGTATTTTTTTCCCCATAAACATCCTTTTTCTCAAAAAGGCACCTTCAGTCATGCAGGAAAAGAGGGCGGTGAAAGGGACTACCCCATCTCTGCTGAAAGGAGACCAGAAACAAGTCATCTATATGAAAAAAATCCCAGTGGACCCTTCTGCCACCCCTGTTCCAGTTTGATCCATGAAGTTTCACATTAGCAGAGAGAGCTACCAAGAATCACACAAGGGGCTTTCCCTGCCAAGCCCCATCCCATCCCAATTCATGATACAAAACAGGTAGAAAAAAAAAGATAAAGTTTACTTCCAGGTCTAGTACCAGTCTTTCCACATAAATATTTTATTTTTGTTTATCTGAAACTCATCTACTAGCTTGAGGTGTCTGTCTTCTGGTACATTTCAGTCTTCAACTGTTTTTCAAGGAATGAGGCCATACTATGCAAAGTGAAAGTTTCCAAAGGAAGTAGCTATGTTAATTTGTTACAGTAAAGGAAAATGACACAGAGAGGCATTTAGTATTTTAGACTAATTAGTTTTCACAGTTTTCATTTTGGTAAAGCCAGAAGCTCAATCCACAAAACAAACTGAAAACATTTGTGGCTTAAGAGGAGACAAAATTATTTGTTTAGAAAAGTGAGCTTAAAGACAAGCAAGCAATATGTAAAATGAGCCACATGTAATTCAGCTATGTACCCTGCATACTTAACAACTTAATAACACAATTCTAAATGTTCAGTGGGTCTCCTTCACTCTTAAAAATAGTTAAAATTGCCACCATGAACGTGCTTTCCTGGGAAATGAGTTTCTTCAAATTCATTTGGGACCTGTGTCTGAACAGGCCTGAGTTGAATGTTGATTCAACATCATTTATTAAATGTATATTCTACTTTTTCTCCAGGAACATAAAGCTGTATTTTAGTACCTCTTCCTTCCATTTTTCCTAAAACAAGGCTGTGAAGTAGGCTAGTTGTGAGATAATGTCTGGGCTAAAGTCCTACAGTGAACTGAGAATGGATTTAACCCTTAATTTATATTACCCTGATTCTTTTTCTGACATCTGCTGGTGAGATATTAGATTGACCAGGAATTACCAAACATTCTCAACTGAAGTCTCATCTGTTGAGGAAAAGATATTGGACTTTTCACGAGCAACACAACAGCCCCTTTCATCTTTGAGGCCTTTCAGGGAAGAAAAGGTCTTGTTTGCTTGAAACATGTTTGCTTTTGTTTGGTCTCTTTAAATGGAATTGGATCTCAGAATTACCTGAAACTCATCTGATTTAAAATGGAAGGAATTCTGCGAAATAAAATTCGTAAAAATCAGAGTAATATAAATTAAGGTGTTGGGTTAAGCCCAATGTAGTTCTGAAAAAAGTCAGGAAGCACAACCTTCCTGACAGTCTTTCTAATTGTTTTCTCGACTCCTCTCTTCACTGATAATTTAACTTAGCAATAGCAGATATGTTATTTACTCCAGATTAAATAGCTTGAGCAGATTCCAAAGTTTGAGGGTTGGAAGACACATTGGCAATAAGGTATCAGGCTAAGATGGGCCTTCCCTAATTTTTTCTCTGTCCTATAAATTTTATATGGTTTTTAAAAGCTAAAAGAAGCTCCCCATTCATATCATACTTTTAGGGGTTGCAAGCCTGAATTTACTTAGTCTACAAAGAAATGAAACAGAAATCCAGTTCATCTCTGAAGCTTTTTGTAGCAAATTGCTGAGATTCTCTAAGAAAAATAAATTTCAGTCATTCTCATACACCTTGGTCTTGATAGATGCATTATGCAGAGGAAGCTGCTAGGACTGGATGTAAACTCAGTTCAGATACAAAATAAATTTCTGGACTTAGAGCATGCGTGGAAACACCTGATTTTTAAAATATCTGGATTCTGACTTCCTATCTCATACCTCTCCACACCTTGCTTGACCACAAATAGATCCTTGCATTGCTGATCTAACTGAATTCTCTCTCCTCCCTTGATCTTTTGCAGGTTTTTGGAAATCCCATGGGTCCTGGAGGAAACACCGCTGGCAATCCCATGATGCCCAGCGTGGCCAATAGTAGCTCTGGCATGAACTCACCACAATTTATGGGACAGCAGCCTTTCCCTGAGGGTTCCACAGGCAAAGGTTATGTGCAACCTGGGATGTATAGCCGCAGTTCATACCCTGGAGGGCCAGGCTTCACCACAAGGTAGGTCCTAGTTGGCAAGTTGGATCAGCAGGTGTGGCACCTTTGATGGAAAATTATTAACAAATTGTTAATTTGTTGAAATAATCACAATGAGCAGAAATTACACAATACATGAAGCCCCAAGCCTGTCCTGAATGAGTTACATAACAGTGAATTGCTCACAAGCAAATATATGACCTCCATATCATGATATCCTGCTAGGATTTCACCTGATTGTTTTTGGAACTACTAGTGTGCAATCAGCTAAACAAGTGATGGTGCATTGAACCAGGAGAGATGGCTCATTGGTGGCATTTCTGTCTGCCCATGGTGATTTTCACTGAGCTATTGATTACCCATTGTATTTTATTTCTTTGTTTGGTACTCACTTCAAAACTGATGGTCTTCTTGAAGGCAGTAAATTTGGTTATAATCTGAAAAGATAAACAGTCACTAGCAAACAAACTGAAAGAGGCTTCTCAGAAGGTCATCTGTGTATGTCTACAAGTGAGAAAGATCTCCCAATTGTAGGGAAGTTTCTCATATCTCATCCTCTCTCCTGCATCTGCCACCTTAGCTCCAATCAGCATTTTTGAACATCAGCAGCTTAGTTAAAACGGGGCAGTGCTTTGCCTACCTAGGAATTAATCCTCCTCAACAACAGGACTTACTTTTGAACAAAATTACATAGCAGTCCATTGTTGATTAAACATTCACCCATGAGCCCATTTAATGATTGTCATATCTGGGGCTCAAAAGAAACTTCTCCCTGCTTTTCTCATTCATATCTGGCAGAAGATGGCCTTCTTAAGAGTTCAGCTCATTGGAGCCACACACTCTTTATTTGAGTTTTCTTG
This sequence comes from Laticauda laticaudata, assembly GCA_004320025.1. Classification (NCBI taxonomy): domain Eukaryota; kingdom Metazoa; phylum Chordata; class Lepidosauria; order Squamata; family Elapidae; genus Laticauda; species Laticauda laticaudata. Next base: position 60,463 of record BHFT01000197.1, on the reverse strand, counting down.
TTTTACATTTCTAAGTTGCCCTGCCTCAATAAAGCCAGAAAATGAAATTCCCAATTGCTTTTCAGAATTTAATATTGTCCACTAGACATGCTCAATGACTGCTTAACCATGTCTATAAAAATTGTCCAAACCTAAAGCCAGAGTTCTGTGGTATTCTGGAAATAGCCTTCATAATTTGACAAATACCTGTAGTGCAGCCTTCAAAAATTATTTTTAATGTACCCTGGTTATGGCATGGATTTGGCTTAAGGATTCCTGGAGGACATGCCATTCCATGCAGTTCCAGGTGCAGTGGTACCTTGGCATTCATTGTTAATTTGTTCTGCGAGGCACAATGAGTACTAGAAATGATTAGTGCCAAACAAACCACATGACTAAGGTGTGACCCCTTGTTTTGGCTGGAAAGGATAGCAAGTCATGAGGTATCCAATACCGACAACTTTCAGGTTGTGCACCAAGTATCAAACAAACAAGTATTGGGACAACATTTTTGCACCAAAATGGATCAAGTACCAAATTCAGCAATTTTTAGAGGAGACGAGTACCAAGGTACCCCTGTATTTGTTTTCTGTGGCTTGTTGGTGTGATTTCTGACAGACCATGAATTCACAGAGCTTAGGGGCAGAGCATAGGAGAGTACTAAGGTTAAGCAAATTGACGCTTCCTTGGAGGAGCTGCAGTAATATTTCCTGCTGGACAGTTCAAACTGAATCCACACATTTTTTTTTTTGTAAATTTATTTTATTTTATTTAAGGTACATACAGTTCATCTTCCATTTAATGGTATGTCATCTGGGTACAAATATCTTGTGCAATAACAATTAAAATTTACATCCATGTTCAATACTTTGGTATTAATTATCTATTCTCTATCTTATTTTTAATCTTAATATACATAATATCTCTATAACCATAACACTCCTCTTCTTAGCATGTTTAATTCTATAAACTTATTTTCACTAATCTATTAGCTATTTCTAGCTTTCATATTTTCTCTCTAGCCATCGATAAAATAGTTCCCATATCTTATAATATTCAGTTGGCTCCTTTTTAATTGCAAGTGTTAATCTATTCATTTCTGCACATTCTAATATTTTTCTAATCACATTTTTATCAGTAGAAATCTTTTCGCTCTTCCGATTTTGAGAAAACACAATTCTGCAGTTAATACATGGACAGTCAAATATACTTTCTCTTCACTGTACATTTCAGATAAGATCCTCAACAGGAATATTTCAGGTTTTAAGTCAGTATGCTGTTGTATCATCTTTTTCAACCATGTATGTATATTTGTCCAATATTTTTAACTTCTACACATGACCCAGGTGTTCATTGGCATTTCCAACATTTAGCTGATTTATCTTTAAACATCCTTGACAATCTCACCAGCGCTAAATGCTGTGTATAAAATATCTTATACAAGTTTTCTTTATATGCAGTTGACATTGTTAACTTATAATTGCTATCCCACAACTTCTGCCATTTGTCTAATTCTATTGTATAACCAATTTTTTGCCCATGCTATCATTGTCTCCTTCACTTGTTCCTCTTCCAATTTAAGGTAGTTATACAATTTTTTATCAACCTTTCTTCTGTTCCAGTAAGTATCTTATCCAGTTCTGTCAATTCTGTATAGAAACCATATAATTTTACATCTTTTTCATATCTAGATTGTATTTGCATGTGTGAATACCAAACCATTTTGATCCCTTGCTCATCCAGTTCTTGTTTAGATTTGAGCTCACCCTTTTCATTCAAAATATCTTTGTATCTGACCACTTCCCATATTAAAAACATTTGGGTGAATAAGTACTTTCATTGTTGAAAGCCAAACTGGTATTTTCAAATAGTGCCGTTCTCTGATTTTCTCCCATACTAACAATAAAGCATTTCTTATACAGTGTCTTTGAAAGTAACCATGTATCTGAATACACACATTGAACTAAGCCATAACATGATTTGCTCTCTTGCATTTAAATGTGCTGGGTGAACTCTGCCATTTCGATTTGTAAACCTGAGTTTGTGTGGCTAAGCAAACCATGGGGTAGTGGGAACTACTCTGAGAATCTCCCTAACTACTCCCCTCTGTCTGTTTCTCTTGGAAAAAAAGGTCATTTTCTTCTTTCCCTAGAATCCTAACATAGTTGCAACATTCCTTCTTTAATGTTTCCATATAATTAGTGAATCAACCCCATGTGCCAGGAGGAGAGTCACCAGAGAGATAGGAAGAGATGAACTTGTTAGTAATTGTACCCAGAGTCTCAGCCCCTTTCTGCTATGCCTGGTGCCAATTCAGTGGGGGAAAGGCTGTGTATATGTTATGGCCATCTCATAGTCACAGATCTGCTTAACTAATATCCCAGATGTTTTACTTGTACATCGTCATCTTTCCTTGCCTCAATGGGCATCTCAGCTCCTTCCACTGCATGAAAGCTGAAGATACAATGGGAATTCTTATGGTATCTCCAAAACATTTTATCAAGATGTAGACATTCAGCCTGTCATTAGTATCTGAGGAATTGGGTTTAACAACCAGCATCTGGGAGCCTAGAAAGAAGTATGCTTTCTCCGTCTCTCCCTTTTTAATGATGAGCATCCCACATCTTAATTATATTTCTTGATTTCCTATGATCTTTTAGTTGCTCCATGCATGCATACTTGTTCAACTACATTGCAAAACAACAAAAGAAGTTGTCCCAGTGTTTGCCATTATAATTTGGACAGGGATCTCAGAAGCTGAGAGCGATGTAGTTTATGACCAATGGTATTCAAGATTAAAATATTCATAGCCAGTGTCTTTAAAAAACAGGACTCAATGTAGCCCTTCTCTCTGTTCCATTCACATTTCCTAAATGCCACAATTCCTGTACTTGTTTTTCCTGCATTTAGCAGCAGTTCTGAGATCCCTTAATTCAGGGATCTCTAGCCCCCGGTCTGCGGACTGGCACTGGTCTGCAGCATGCCAGCAACTGGGCTACAAGTGAAGCCCCATCTGCAGATGCAGGTAGCATGCAAAACCATGTCCCCTTCGGTCTGCAGAGAAACCTTTCTTCATGGAACTGGTCCCTGATACTCAAAAGGACTTCCAACACTAGATTGTGGCCACCATTAGAGTGTACAGAACATATACCACCTGTCTATAAACCCTGTCTTTTCTCTAGTTATGCAGGGAGCCCAAATGCCCCAGGGGGAATGGGTATTACTTCTCATACTGCAAGACCCCCGGCAGACTTCACCCAAGCAGCTGCTGCAGCTGCTGTAGCAGCTGCAGCAGCCACAGCCACAGCCACAGCCACAGCCACAGTTGCTGCCTTGCAAGAAAAGCAGAGCCAGGAGTTGAGTCAGTATGGAGCGGTAAGCTGAGCATGTTTGTTTAATGTGGGATAAGGGTGATGGAAAGTGCTAACCAGATGGCGGAAGAAATGCATGATGGGAGAGCGGTGCCATCTATTTATACTTTGTGATAACAAATCCAAGAGGCAGGATAATGAAACATTCAGTAGCACCTTCCCAGAGATGGTGCCATTTCAGAAAGCCAAGGAATCACATGCAGTCAGTCCACAAGTTACAGGTTGTCCACTCCTAGAATACGATGTGGATATACTCTCTCCTCCTCTTTCTGTACTCTGGCCAAAATATGGGTTGAAGTCAAAGAATGAAATTGTGTGAATAATACAGGGCAGCAGGGCTGTGTGTTTTTGGAAGTAACTTAGGAGTTCCATAAACAATGATCAGAAAAAGAGTTGGAAGGGACCTTGGAGGTCTTCTAGTCCAACCCCCTGGCTCAAGCAAAACACCCTATACCATTCCAGACAAGTGACTGTCCAGTTTCTTCTTTAAAGATTAAAATGGAGCACTCACAACTTTAGAAGGCAAATTATGAAGTAGATTTATTCTCTTTTGCTGCAGAGATAGCCACAGAGGTAAAAGCCATGGAGACAGGAATTATATAGAAGGAAATTTCATTTGATATATCCATAGAGAGGTGTTCAATCGAGAGATGATATTTCCTCTCATGCTTAGAAATCAGGTCTTCCTGCTCATCTGCAAGGAATCTGGGATCACAGCATAGTGACCAAGATGACCTACAAACTTTCTATATGATTCCTTGCGATAATCTAAAACTGGCTGCACTGTTCAAGTATCAAGTCTTCCAGTTCATTGTTTATTGTGACTGCTGGCTACACTACATCTCAAAGTAGTTCTCCTTGGCTTTTATTTGGCTTTCTCTTCCTTTACTGAAATGCCAGGGATCTTTTGTGTACAAGTAGACACAATGTCATTCTTTGGATCTAGTCTTCAGCAGCAGCTTCAGAGAATGGACTGTGCACATAACGGGAAGACAGTAGTCCATCAACGCTAGCACAGCTGACGTAGAAAAATGAATAAATCCTGGTAGTCAGAATACACAAATAAGGGAGGGGTCATTCACTTTTTGGCCCCAAATCTATGCATCAAAATGAGGCGTCTGAAATTGTTCACTGAGAAATGAGCACAGTTAACTTTACAAGGTCTTGTAAAGTTGAAATTTTAACTTTCAACTCAAAGAGTTGAAATAATTTTGAACCAAAGTGAGGAACCTGCAAATGAAAGTGCTATGGCTTACAGTTGATGTGCCATTTCGTGTCTGTCTGGTGCTGAAATGCCAACTGGATTGAATAGAAACACTAGAATCCTACAAACCCATTTCCCTAAGATCTGGCTTTGTGTGAAATCCTATTTAACTTCTTTCCCTTTTTTTTTTTTTCTGGAGATGGGTGCCACGCAGCCTTTCAACAACCAATTCCTCCCTCATTCGGGACCTCGAGGACCAACTGTACCTCCTGGGATGAATCCAGCCAGCATGTTGAATGCCTCTGGGATGTCACCCATGAATATGAACACAGCAAGGACTCCTGCAATGAGCGCCCTGTATGCTGGGCAGAGGATGCCACAACATGGCTACCCTACTCCACCACAAGGCCAGCAGATACCCCGGCAAAGTGTCAAGAGAACTTATTCCAGTGAGGTGTGTATCAAAAGTGGAAGGGTTTTGAAGCTCAAGTTTTGGAGCCTTAGGTTATAGCCTGAGTCCTTTGCCAAGGAGTCAGTCTTGCCCATCTGAGTATCATTCCATTGTGCTGCAGCTATAATTCTAGAATTTCCAACCAACAGGACCTTTGGTGTCTGGGCATATAATTCCATTATGCCCAGTGTGAGAAGACAGGAGGGGGTGGTTGTGTTTGAGAAAGTAAAATAGCTGAAACACAACCTAAGACAAATAGAAGAGTTATTCACAAAAAGAAGTAGTGAAGGAATAGGAGTTACACTAGAATTAAGAAAGAGTGGTATAGTAAACAGTGAGTACTAGCTTTTGAGGACTTGTGGGTGTATTGTCTAGAGACCAGGTCACAGAGTGCAGATTTTGCAGAAACTAGTCAACGTCCTACATCCAACTACAAGGACTCAGTCTAAGGAAAAGGATAGGCTAAAGCAGAAACAGGAAGGGAAGGATCCTGGGATTCTTCCTACCCAAAATTACAGTAGACCACGACTTGCAACAATTCATTTAGTGACTGTTCAAAGTTATAAGGGCGCTGAAAAAAATGACATGACCATTTTTCACAGTTATGACCTTTGCAGCATCCCCATGATCATGTGATCAACATTCAGACGTTTGGCAACTGATTCATATTTATGATGGCTGCTGTTTCCTGGGATCATGTGATCCCCTTTTGCAAACTTCTGGCAAGCAAAGTCAATAGGGAAGCCATATTCACGTAACAATCATGTTACTAATGCAACAACTGCATGATTCAATTGACAACTGTGGCAAGAAAGGTCATAAAATGGGGCAAAACTCACTTAACAAATGTCTCACTTAACCACAGAAATGTTGGGCTCACTTGATTATAAGTTGAAGGCTACTTGTACTCCTAGTTTTGAAGCTCACTAACCTGGGCTCCAACCAATAAAAGAATCTCTGACATCAAGATATCATGAGGTGATGAAATTGTTGCAAGAGATAAACCGAAAGAGGAAAGTATGTTAGAATTATTAAGTATGTTTGACATATTGAGCTCCCTCCTGAAATATAATTGCCAATATAAATATTACTGCCAATTTCCTGGGCCTGAAGATTTCATCCAGACTTAAAATGAATGAAATAGAGTCTAGCAATTAACATTCTTGGTCTGATCTGGATGCCTACAATGAGGGAACATGTTAGTTTCTTAACTGACTGAAACATTACCCTTGCTGAATCATTCAGTCTCACTGACAGTACCCTGAGACAAGATGGCAGTGACCACACCGGCCACCCTCTAATGAAATCTAGGAATTTGTGCCAGGAGCCTGTCCCAAGATGTGGGGGCATCCAGCAGAATTCCCCATAACACAGAGGAGAGTCATTTGCAAGCTACCTCGATCCCCACCCCACCCCAGTATTTCTCTTGAGGGTCCCAGAGCCAGGAAAGATTGGGACAAAACATTTTTCAGGGGTTTGATGGGTTATGGGGCCAGTGGACAGCAGAGACATAAGACACCCTTAAACCTCCCCCAGTTGATTTTTCCAGGAGATGCCTAAACTCACTGAACGTCTTGATGTATTTCTTATTAATCCCTTCCTCAATTTATTATTTTTAAAGCAGCTTGCAGATTTAGGCAGCAACATTGCCTTTTTTCTGGATCTCTTCCAGGGTTATCCAGGACAACAATATATACAAGGTGGCCAGTATCCTTCTCAAGCTGGACAGTACACCACAAATGTGCCTCAACCATCTGCTCCGTCCCCCTCCTATCCTGGTCACCGGTTGCCACTGCAACAGGGAGTGAGCCATTATCTTTCTGCCTCCAGTACTAGCGGCCCATACTATAAGGTACCCCGTTGCTATGGTAACAGCTGTGCCGGATTCTCAGTGAAGGTGAAAGAGACCTACAGACATTCATACTGTAAGGAGAGAAAGCAGATTCCTAATGGAATGATGAATGCATCAAGAGAACATCTCCCTAAGGAAGGAGGGAGATATCTGTATTTTCACTGGGTTTTTTTTTTCTATTAATCTGGTGATTTTGTAAGGAAAGCCTTCTCCAACCTGGGTGCCCTTCAGATGTGGGATCTTCAGCTACCAAAATTCTGGGCAATGATCATGGAGGATTTAAAGCGGGAAACCCATCATCCTGAAAATAGTTGGGGAACTTTAAGGTTCTAATAAAATACTCTGTTCAAATAATCTTCAGCTAGCAGTCATAAGAACAATTCTTCCCAACCAGAGTCAGTGCAGGTTGATTGAATAATTTCACAGGGGAAGAAGAAAAAGTTCTCTCAAGTTTATAGAGTAAGCCAGCAATAAAGGGGGGGGGGGGNAGGGGGGGGGGGACATTGTTTCTTGGGACTTAATCCAATGCATCCACTTCTTCCTGGGTAAACTGATCCAGATCCTTTTTCTTTTAGTTCACTTTATCCCATCACATACCTCTTGAATCTTCAATCTGTGCTGAGGTGTAATAAAGGTGGTTTTTTTTGGTCTGATTTATTGCACTGTATGAATCTAGTCTTTTTCACTTGAAAACCTTGGTTGTGGTTTAGTTCAAGCATCCTCAGTCTGGTTCTCTTTCAAATAGATTTGATTTCCCTTCTCCAAATCTGTAGCCAGCCTAGACTTTCCAGTAGAAAAGTTGCATCCCTCTTCAGAACACCCTGTTGGGCAAGACTATCTTTCCATACTGTGTGAGCCCAACTAAGGTACACGTTGGTGTATTGTATAAATGCAGATGAATGGATGTTTCTTTGGTGCAGTCTCAGACCAGCAATATAAAATAGCCTAAAAGAACAATAATGCTACAGTATATACAGGAAGTCCTTTATTTACAATTAATTGTTTAGTGATTGAAGTTACAATGGCATTGAAAAAAGTTACTTGAAACAGGTTGTCACAGTTACAACCATTACATTCTCCCACAGTCCCATGATCAAAATGCAGGCATATATTTACAATGGTAAATATTGATCAAAATCAGCATATATTTACAATGGTTATTTGCAATCTTCCCAGTTGTTTTCTGAGCAAAGTCAATGAGGGAAGCCAAATTCATTTAGAGGCCATTTCATTCGCTTAACCCTGCAGTGATTCACTTAAAACTCACAGCAAAAAGGCTTTGAAATTGGGTGCAACTCACTTAATAGACTTGCTTAGCAGTGGGAATTCTAGCCTCAATTGTGGTCATAAGATGAGAACTACCTGCAATAAGAAAAAGAGTTACATCAATATAATATGGGTGGAAGGACTTTAAATCAGGCCTGAGAGGAAGTTCTACAATGGTTAGGTGCTGAGATGTTTAGCTGGCTGCATGCTCTTCCCTTTGTGGGGGACTTTATTCAACTTGTTTGCTGTTCGGTGTCCGGTATTCAACATTTAAGAAACACATAACTTGTAGAATTGGCTCCTAATAACAGTTCATGCATAGCAAACTCTTTGGAATTTTCAATTTTATTGTACACATGTTGTGCATTGACAATAAACGTTTGATTTGATTTGGAAACAGATTTCAAGTCAGCAGTCCAATGCAGCTAAGCTCTCTTGGGTTGAAGAAAATTGATCAAAAATCACTAGCAAGGTCAGACCCTAATACAGGGCTGTCAAACTCCTGGCCTGTGGGCCGGATGTGTCATGTGCTGGCCATGCCCATGCTTGGTTTAGTGAAGGGGAGGGGGAGTTCTGATACGTCATATGACACCGCTGTGATTGTGAGTTTGACACCCCTGTCCTAGTATAACATGGGAATTGAGCAATCTTCTGTTTGTCGTTGGTTGCTCTTTGGATAAAATGAGACTGTAGAATTATGAAACCTATTCAGTATTCTTTGAAGCAGCATTTCTTAACCTTGGCACCTTTACGATATGTGGACTTCACCTCCCATGCTGGCTGGGAAATCCTAGGAGCTGAAGTCCACACATCTTAAAAGTTACAAAAATTGAGAAGCACTGCTTTTGGATCAAGGTGGGATGAAACTGGATTGATGGATACTCCTGCCTTGGGAATCAGGGCCCAGATTACTCTAATAACAAATGTTTTTGACTTTTCTCTTTCCAGCCTACTGATCAGTTCAATGGTCAAAATACCAGTTTCAATGGTGGCAGTTTCAACAGCTATGGACAAGCTACTATGAATGGGGTGAGTTCTATTGTTTGCTCCTGATGAGGCATTCTAAGGTATTTGGTAATAATGTAGAGCAGTGGTGGCACAGCAGCTAGAATGCAGTATTGCAGGCTAACTTTGCCAACTGCCAACAGTTTGATTCTCAGTGGCTCAAGGTTGATTCAGCTTTCCCTCCTTCCAAAGTCCGTAAAATGAGGACCCAGATTGTGGGGGACAACATGCTGATTCTGTAAACTGTTTAGAGAGAGCTGTAAAGCACTGTGGCGTGGTACATAAGTTCTACTGCTATTGTTCGATGCCAGGTATTATCTCTCTGCTGTATTTCTCCAACTTCTGAAGGCAAGCTGTTCCATTGGTTGATAGTTCTTACTATCAGGAAATTTCTCCTTAGTTCTGGGTTTCTTCTCTCTTTAATCAGTTTTATCAGTTTAATCAATTTAATACATTATTTCTGGTCCTGCTTTCTGATGCTTTGACAAATGGGTTGACCCCCTCTTCTCTGTGGCAGCCCCTCAAATATTGGAACACTTGCTATTGTGTAACCCCCTAGTCCTTTTCACTAGGCTGGACAGCCCCAATTCCTACAACTGTTCTTCCTATGTTTTAGTTTCCAGTTCCCCATCTTTGACAATTCTCTTTCAATCTTTTCTGCATTCCGGGGTGGCTTATTCATGTGTTTTACATAGATTCACAAAGTTTTTCCACCTAGAACATACCTTCATACTTTCCCTCATTCATCCATTTCTCTTTCCTTTTACGTACAAAGCACAACATCCTGCTCTTGCTGGGTTCATTTCTTGACTGGCCTCTTTTCCATTCTTATCCCACTTGAAAAAAATAGAGAAACACTTCTGCCACCTGCGTTAAAGAAAAGGGGTATATGTGTTAACAAGAGCTGCACTATCTTGCATCTTTTTGCAAGTTATTTTGGTCCATTTTTAATACTTTTCTCTGGTGTCATCTCAAGGGCTCCTATTCCCTATTATGGGTCAGAGTTGCCTTTTTCACTCCAAGAGAATAATGTTAAATTTTAACTTCCAAGAGCCTTCCCTTGGTATGGCCAAAGATGGGTGTACTTTTTTCTCAACTGTTTAACTGAGAGGGAAAAGGATATTTTGGGGGAAATTTAAATATATGCAGCACAGGAGATAGTTTTCACATGGTAAAAAGCACACAACCTGATGCCGGATCTTGCAGTCCCCAAAATAAAATACAGGTGTAAACTCTCTCTCTTATATACAAGAGGGTAGTTTCTAGTGCTTTTCATAAAAGTAGGTGAAAGAAAAAGCAAGAAGTTGGACGTTGATTGAAGTATAAATAGAACTCTTATTTGGTACACAGAGATCACAATGTGATTAAAGTAAATCAGGAAGTCTTGCGTCTTTATGCCCTTTACCTACTGCCAATTCAAGTTTGAGAAGGCTGACATGCAATATTTTTTTTGGCGATCTGTAAAGATAAAAGGAAATGGTTGCTTCTGTAAAACACTTGGCCCATTCATAGGTGGCCGAAGACTAGCGAAAAATGAGAACAGCCCAGTCGCCAGATTCCAGCTGAAAAGCCCAAAAGAGGAAATCAGCCATGTAAAAACAAACTGAGTTCTGCTCACTGTTGTGAGTTGAATGGCCCCAGGAAGAAGAAACACTGCCTTGATCTTGCATTGAGAGTTACATTTTTTAGTAGTCCTTGCGTAAACGATTGTAAGGGTTTGATACTTTAAAGCAGGGGTGCCCAACCTTGGCAACTGTAAGACCTGTCAATTTCAACTGGCTGAGGAATTCTGGGAGCGGAAGTCCACAAGTCTTAAAGTTGCCAAGGTTGGATACCCCTGCTTTAAACAGTCTACCTATAATTCTTCCTATTGCATAATTCAAAGTATAGGTAGTCCTCAACTTATAACAGTTCATTTCGTGACTATTCAAAGTTACAATGGGACTGAAAAAAGTGACCTTATGACATTTTTCACATTTACAAACATTGCAGCATCCTCATGGTCATATGATCAACTTTTTGGCAACTGATTCATATTTATAACCATTGCATGTGCTCCCAAGCAAAATCAGTGGTGAAGCCAGATTCACTTAACATTACAAAACAACTGCAATAATTCATTTAACAATGTAAATTTTGGGCTCAGTTGTGGTCATAAGTCAAGGACTATTTGCAATCATTTTAGGCAATAATGGTTGGGTGGGAGAGACCCACATAAAAAAAGGTGAGGAAGCCTCAGCACATGGACGTGCCAATTTTTCCCACTCCTTTGTGTCCATGAGGTTAATACATTTCAGGGATATTAGTTTGGAAACTACATATTCAGTAGGATGTAAATGCAGCCATCTTTCTTCTGGTTCAATATTCAGAAGGCTTTCAACTTGTACTCTATAGTGTTAAAGTTTGAGATTGTTTTTACTGGAAGGCGGGCTGAAGCTTCGTAAGATTTGATAATGTCTGAAATTCTGTTCTCTTTTTAGCCAGGAAGATCCATGCCTGGTTATCCAAGCTCTCCTTTACCTGGTAATCCCACACCTCCAATGACTCCTGGAAGTAATATCCCTCCCTACATGTCCCCAGGACAGGATGTGAAGTCACCATTCCTTCCAGACATCAAACCCAATATAAATTCTTTGCATCCTTCTCCATCTCCCAACATTGGTTCTTTGCATCCTTCACCATCTGGTAAGTCTTAGACACTGAGAAAGTCCTTCCAATCTGGCTGATTTATGGCTTCCCCCAGCTAAAGAGCATAAGAGATATCATTTAATAATGACAATTCACTGGTTAATTGATTTATTCAATATTTATAGACCATCTCAGTTGTGAGACTTGGGGTAGTACACAATAAGGAAACCAATATAGTATTTAAGTGGCAAAGCTTCTCTTGACTACAATTCCGTTTTGCAAAACTCACATTTTTAGCAAGAAATGGATGTCTCATTCCCTCATTATTTTTTAAGGAACAAGGCATCTTTCCCCAAAAGGTATTTGAAAAATGAGGTGCCCAGTTCACACAGGTATGCCTGTACTTCTCAATGCACCCGCTGCAATTCAAAATGCTTGAGTCCTGGAGAAACTTCCCCTCTGGATTCTACATATTTGCTGGACTCTGGACCTTGATGTGAATTTAGGACTACTTGCAGAGCAATGGAATTTGAGGGTCAGGTGTGTTCCGTGGCAGTTAAGGAATGGCAGTTTGGTGCTGGGGGAAAAATCTTGAGAGACTTCCTTAACTTGCAGTGGGAATAGAAAGAAGAGAGAGTGCTAAAATTCGTTCCCCAAATGCTTGCAAAATTCAACAGAATTAGGGGAAGGAAAGGAAACAACAGCCCTCCTGATGGAGTCAAGACAGAAGCCAGGCCTGTTCTTCACACCACCTGCAGCACTTTTCCACCTGGTTGCCCCTTGCCATGCCCCACAGCCCAGACAATATCTTACTATGTCCCCTGTTGCTGGGTCAGCCTGTTTCCACCCATACCTGCCTTGGCTCCTCTGCCCCATATCATCCCTGCACCTGTGGCTGTGCACCTTCCGATCATGATCAGCCCACTCTCTTTTGTCCCACCAGGAAACCCTTGTGATGAGTTGCGTTTGACCTTCCCTGTACGGGATGGTGTAGTGTTGGAGCCTTTCCGCCTCCAGCACAACTTGGCAGTCAGCAACCATGTCTTCCAGCTCAGGGACTCTGTCTACAAGACTCTGATGCTCAGGTGAGACCTATGATGGTTTTCCCAAGTCATGCTAATAAGTCAACATACCACCTTATTCCTTCTTTAACATAGAATTGGCTTCTGCCACCTTGATCGTTAAGTACAGGCAGCTTTTGAAAGGTAGTTGAAAGCTAAATCCAGAACTCTGCAATCCAGAATTCTGTACAATAGCACATTTCCCCCTGTTGTTTCTACAGCCTTAGTTCATATCGTATTTCTGAAATAGCACAGATGGAATATTTTAACTGTCTGTTTTTGAAAAAAGCAGCAACAGGTTCTGCTTTATTCTGATTCTCTGGGCTGTACCTGGCAATCACTTGAATCTGAGATGCTCTTTCGCAGATAGATGAAAGTTCTGGGAAAAGATGCAAATATCCTGGAGAGAAAAAACAATACAAGTAAGGTTATTCAAGGATTTGCTTTGACAGCTGAGAAACAATGGAGGAAAAGCAGTAGAGAATTAAATGGGGGGGGGGGGNGGGGGGGGGGGAGAGAAAAATGCAATAGTAGCTATCAACTAATTGTTAACTGCTTCATTTCAGTTTATTTGTTAAATTTATGTCCTGTCCATCTCTCTATCAAGTGACTCTGTTTCAGTTATCATTTAAGGAAGGTGTTTGGATATCATCCTGCTGATTTTAATTCAATAATTACTTCAGATAACTAGTTGACTGGTCTGTTTGAGAGAGACTTTCTAAAGATTTCATCAAAAAATATTATAGCCCTTCTCCCCTAGGCATTTGTAGGTGTTCTTTTGTGGTGTGAGTAAACAATTTCATAAATCTTAGCCAATGAAGAAGGAACTTCCTTTAACTGGGAAGAAAATGTTTTTCCTGTCTCTCTAGGAGAGTGTTTCTCACTGCTGGCAAATTAAAAGTGAGAGGACTTCAACTCCCAGAATTCTCAGCAATTGCCATGCTGGCTGTGGAATTCTGGGAATTGAAGTTCATATACCTGGGAAACCCTGCTCTAGGGAGAGGTTCTGCATTCCCAGGGAGAACTCTACGATAGAGATGAAGAACTGTGATCCTCCAGGTGTTGATCCGCTACAGTTCTTAGCACCCATCACTTTTGGTAGTGTTCTTTAGAGCTGCTGGGAATTGCACTCCAGCAGCACAATTCTCAGCAGGAATTGAGGACCACACGTGGCCAAAAGAGATGGGACATACTAGAGTTTTCTCCCATTGCAAAGTTCTTATCCCCATCGTCTCCTTGCCTTCTCCAGGGCACCATGTGTATTTTCTTTAGAAAGGCATTTTGTGGTTCCTCTCTGCTTCTCAGGCCTGACTTAGAGCTGCAGTTTAAATGCTACCATCACGAGGACCGACAAATGAACACCAACTGGCCAGCCTCAGTCCAGGTCAGTGTGAATGCCACCCCTCTGACCATCGAGCGGGGAGACAACAAGACTTCACACAAACCCCTCTACCTAAAGCAGGTCTGCCAGCCCGGCAGGAACACCATCCAGATCACAGTCACGGCTTGCTGCTGTGTAAGTTCGACTTCTGTTCGTTTGGTAATGGTCTTTAGAGTGAAGGTAGCAGCTTCTCTGAGCTTGTTTTGCTGTGAAGGGCATTGATACTCCAGCTGCTTCAAACAGATGACCACCTCCACTGCCATTTGTCCTAATTCCCAAAATTCCTGTGTCAGCTTTTTTCCAACTTGAGGTATGTTGGGTCGGTAGAGACCACTATTCCCAAATTCTTTTAGGATAGAGTTCTATAGGACTACAGTCCCAGCCTACTTGGAGGGCACCAAATCAGGGACGATGGTCTTGGCCTACCCTTGGTTGAATGGATTCTGCCTCTAAATCCACACAGGTGCAGGAAGTCCAGGATAAAGGGGATGTTTCCTCTATTTTAAGCCAACTGAGTTACCTTTGTCATTTCTTGCAGCAGCAAATTCATAAGTGGATTGTGTGGATAGCATTTCCTTGTGGAGTAGCTTTTCATTCATACTATTTTCATTTATTGGTCCCTGGGTTCAAATGACTACTTCTCTGGGTTCAGAAGGGCCTTTTTGTCTGTGTAGCTTGTCCTAACCTGGACGTTTAGGAAAGAAAGACCCTCGAACTCCATTTTGTTGAAGTGAAAGGTTCAACACAGTCAAGCAACTACAGCATAAGCAAAGCTGGATCTGACTATTCTCATGCAAAACCCACAATTTTCCCATCTCACTGATCCTCCCCACCCTTGACTGGCCAATCATATTCCTCCAATGTTTCAGAAACAGCTTTGGGGTTCTGCACTTCTTTGGTTGAGTTTCGCATTCCTGTTCTCATAGCTCCATCCTTGATCAGCCAGTTCATTCTGGATTGACCCCTCTGGTTCCTGTCACCCCTTCCTCCTTCCTTCCTTCCTTCCCCATCCTCCAGCCTCTGTTTTATGGCAGGAAGCAAGACATGCTGAAGATGGCAGATCTGACACTGCTCATGACTTCTCTTCTTTCTTCATTTTAGTCCCATCTTTTTGTCCTGCAATTGGTGCACAGGCCTTCGGTACGGTCTGTTTTGCAAGGCTTGATCAAGAAACGGCTGCTGCCGGCCGAGCACTGCATCACCAAAAGTGAGTATCTGTCCCCACCTGTAAAGTCTGGCCAAAGAGACAGAATTGTCTGGCCTGATTCTTCAGGAGAGTAAAAGCCATCAGTAGAATTCATGTAAAGTTCCATTAGACTGGGATCAGAGATGCATGGTAATGGGGCAGATGCTTCATAAATGCATAGCTCAGGAGGAAAAGGGAGGAAATTTCCATGTTTCCTGTAAGTTATTGGAACAGGCCTGATGAGAATCAAACTACTCTGAATGTGTCACATTGGAAAAAGCTGTTCTGAAGACCAGACAGAAAAGTGTAGAGCAGGGGTATCCAACCTGGAAACTTTAAAACTTGTAGATTTCAACTCCCAAAATTCACCAGACAGCATGGCTGCTAAGCAAATCTGACTTCCCCCATTGACTTGCTTGTCTGGGGAAGTCACAAATGGCGAACATGACCCTGGGATGCTGCAGCCATTGTAAATACCTACTAGTAGCCAAGTGTCTGAATTTTCATAGTGTGGTCACAGGGGCACTATGACGCTTGTAAGTGTGAGGACTTAGTCATAAATCACTTCTTTTCAGCACTGTCCTAACTTCAAACAAATGGCTTGTAAGTCAAAGATTACGTGTAAGGAGGGCCAAATTATCAGATGGACCAGGGAAGCTCTTACCATTGTTAGCTGATGTTGGAATACTATGTATTTCAACCCTTTCCCAGTTCTGCTGGCCATCACCCCTCCCAGCTCACTGAGTTGCATAGAAAACTGACAGCAGAAAAAGACACGGTAGTCTTTCAAATCTGCCCTTGATCCATTGGGTCTGCATTGACACGTCATTTTTTCCATCCTCAGTCAAACGGAACTTCAGTAGCGGCACAATCCCTGGGACTCCAGGTCCAAATGGCGAAGATGGTGTGGAACAGACAGCCATTAAGGTGTCTCTGAAGTGCCCCATTACTTTTCGGAGAATCCAGCTTCCCGCCAGGGGTCACGACTGCAGGCACATACAGGTGAGTCTATAGTCATCTCCCATGTCTCCCTACCCTCTGACAAACGGAGAAGGTGGGAACAGAGCCCTGCAGCAAGAACGATGAACTGCTGACAAAGGGAGGAGGGCTGTTGAAGAGAAGAGAGGAAGAAAACCCCAATCATTGACTCTTGTGGAAGGGAAAGTTTTCAAGGGACCCAGTACAGGTATCATCCTTTCCTGAAATTGGACAGTTCCCCTTATCACCAAAGCCTTTGGGATTGTTTTCTAATGCCTTTTGCCCAATTGACTCCTGCTTTCTTTCTCTGTGCAGTGCTTTGACTTAGAATCCTATCTGCAGCTAAACTGTGAAAGGGGGACTTGGAGATGTCCTGTTTGCAAGTGAGTATCTATATTTGAGGCGGCTGTTACAAAAACAAAGACATCTGGGATATTCAATCCAAGAAAGGGCCTTTGTTAGGAAAGCAGCATACAAGAGAAAACCTATGGACAGGTTTTTCCCAACCTTGAGAACTTTAAGGTGTGTGGACTTCAATGCCAGCTAGGGAATTCTGGGAATTGAAGTCCACACATCTTAAAATTCCCAATGTTGGGGAAAAAATGCTGTGGATTATTTTCTATAGCCCAGGGCTGTCACCCGCTGGCCATGCCCAGTTTGGCGAAGGGGAAAGAAGTCTGGATATGTCACATGACATTGCCGTGATGACATGAGTTTGACACCCCTGCTGTAGCTGTTTATTATGGCCAGCTTTGGCTGAACAAAGCAAGTTCTAAAAGCAATAGTTCTTCCATTCTTCTTCAGTGGCACAATTGTCACAGGGCTACTGGGCTGAAGTCAAGAGCTGCTCACAAAACAGAGCACTTAAAGGTTGGCAGTTGACTGACAGAGCACCAAGACCCAGCATTTATTCTTGGGCTGGGCTCCACCTCCCAATAAGGTCCAGAGGGGATACAGTTTGTCCCAACATCCTTGCTCTTTTTAAAATTATAATCAGGTGTCTGGCTGACTATATATTCAGTTACTGTTCTGTTTTTACCGATAAAATCTTGTATAGCCAAAAGTTACACCCCACCCCACCTGCGGTTTGACATTTTGCAGCTGCAGCCTGTCAGAGTTTTGCATATGGTTACTCCCTCCCCCCCAACACACACACACACACACACCTTATTTTTTCTTCTTTCACTCAGTAAAACAGCCTTGTTGGAAGGGCTTGAAGTGGACCAGTACATGCTGGGCATCCTGATTTACATTCAAAAGTAAGTCTCTTGGATTTGCTGGGTTTGTTTCACTCTTGAACAAAAAGAAATGGGATTGGCCAGGTGTGGTGATGCTGTTTTATAGCCACCAGGGGGCAGGCAAGGGCTATCATCCACCCATCCTAACTCAGGTGTTTCTTTCACTCTGATGTTTGAAATTAGATGAAACCTAAGACTTTAGAAGAGAAATAGAAATAGTATCTCTGAAAGGTATTCAGTTGTTCTGAAGGTTGGATTGGTTAGAATGAGCTAGACCAGCAAATCTCAGAAAGAAGGCCTTCAAGAAGAAGGCCAAGGGCCAGTCTCAACCCATAAGACAGGTCAATCAGGTTCATGTCCCTGCCTGGGATGCCTTAGAGCAGTGGTGGCTAACCTTTTTGGGCTCCCATGCCGATAATTGTGAGTGTGCTTGTCTGCTCATGCTCGCATGCCATCACCCAGAAGGCAATGTGTGTGCCTCCCCATGCCTCCTACACATGCTCACAGAACCCACACAACCCATGCTGCAAGCTTTTGCGCATGTGTGCATGACTCCCTGCACACGCTGTGTGCTTCTATGCATGCTTCTCCTCTGTGCCGCTGCATCACACCAGATACTCGACAATCAGCTGTTGGGCAGGTGGCGCGCATGTGCAGTAGACCTTTTCTGGACAAGGGCTCACATGGCGGCAGTAATGGCTCTGTGTGCCACTTCCAGCATGCTGCCATAGGTTCACCACCAGGCCCTAGAGCAGCAAGACACCTTCACCAAATTGTTGTGAGATTATTATGAATTCCTTGTGGGAAAGGAGCTACTATGCAGTTGCTTTTTGTGCCTTGAAAGAAATGCTAGTCATGCTCATAGCAAAGTTAAGGGAGATGCAAATGATCCCTTTGAACAGATCTGAATTAGACCCAAGCCCCCAACTCTCTCCTCTTCTCTGCATGGTAGCTGAACCACATCTGAACTAGCTGCGCCCTATTCAAGTACTTGTTTCCCTTCACTTGGCCTCCTTCCACATCTTTTCCTATGTCTTACTACCCCACTCCATCTCCATGAGCTACTCCAAGAAACTGGCAGTTGAAGATAATCAAAGCAGCACTCTTTAAGAGGGCAACTCTTCAATCCTTGTGGGCTGGTTGGTTAAATTGATGTACTTCCACTTCCCTGGTGCTATTCAACTTTTCACTCAAGAGTATTTAGTCAAATGCTAGCCAGCTTCTCTTTCCCCAAACTGTGGTTGTCCAGGAATGCATAGCAATTACAGCTAACATGTAAGACTTCCTTTCTATCATTTGAAGGACTCCTGTTCCTTCCCTCCATCTACCCCTAGCTGAACAAAAGTCTGCATTACTCTACATGAAGGAGAAGGGACTAGATAACAACCAGAGGGGGCACCAAGGCAAAGGTTATCTATCTTTGTGTATGACTGCCTTCCATAGCTCTAGCAAGGACAAATGTTGTTGATAAGACCTCAGTATTTGTAAGCTGCATGAGAATTGCAGGAGTTCACGCTAAGACTGACTGCTATCTGAATGTTGCACTGCATGAGTCCAAAAAGGAGACGGCCACGCTACAGAAGCAGGCTGTTTGGGAAGTGGTTGTCCTCCCTCTGAAGATTGTAGCTTAGGAAAGCTCCTTTGTACCACATTGTCCCCACACTTGGATTGGCAAGCAGCCAACTGCACAATTATTTAACTGAGGGATACCCTCCTTTTCATTCAAGAGCTTGAGTGCTACTTAGCACTTCAGTTGTCATCGGTGCAGAACTACCTTGGTAATACTGGTAGTCTTGGACTTGCAACCACAGTGAAAACTAGAATTTCCATTGCTAAACAAGGCAGTTGTTACATGAATCGTGCCTGATTTTACAATCTTTTTTTTGTGTGTGTGAAGCAAATCACCATAGTTGTTAGCAAATCATGTGGTTGTTAAAGCCAATCTTCCCCCATTGATTTTGCTTGTTGGAAGCCATCTGGGAAGGTGACAAACGTTGATTACATGATCCCAGGACATGGCAACCATCTTAAATACATGTCAGTTGCCACTGCCCAAATTTTAATCATGTGACCATGAGGATGCTGTGGCAATAAGTCACTTTTTCCAGTGTCATAATTTTAAACTGTCGCTAAATGAACTGTTGTGAGTCAAGGATTACCTATTTATCCACACAGTGTGTTTCATCATATCTGGATTGCTGTGAAGAACTCAGGGAGGAAGGCTAAGTGTGAAGAGAAACCAGATTTTTCCATTAAAGCAAAATGCAGCATAACATTACTCCATGCTGCTGGCTCTCGTTTTATTTCCTCTGGAGCCACAGTTCCTCATTTGAATTCCCATAATATTGTCAGGCTTGTGTTTCTTATAACAGTGCTGGTAGAAGAAATGCTTCTCCAAGGAAGTCCATCTGATGACAGCCCCATGGAACACACTAGAGCTTGTTCCATGGGTGGAGCGACAGTAGCACTCCTATTAGCTATTCTTTGCCTAATAATGCAGTCAGTAATCAGCTAACAAGCATTCTTTTTCAATGAAGAATAGAAATAGAAGCAGGACACTGTATAGCCCCAGAAATGTAAGTTGGAAGCCCCTCAACCTCAACCCTCAAATCTTTGTGAGGCATTTGCAGCAGTTATCCCTTGCCTTAAAGCCATTTAGGGATATTTTTTTAGAACCCTTTGGGATCATTTATTTGTTTCCCTTTTCTATTTTTCCTTTTCTTCCTTGTGGGCTAGACAATATAATGAAGGATAACACCTGGTGTGTCTTATGGGTGGTTGAAAGTTACCAGCTCATGATCAAGAAGTCTTGCATAGAGGCATAAAATTCTAGGGTTGGAAGTGGCCATGTAAGCCATTGAGCCCAACCCAATGGCTGTATAAATCCACTATATTGTGTGGGTTGAGTGTCATGTGCAAACATCCCATTTACTCAGCTCCGAATTTGAAGAGATCACCATCGACCCGACGTGCAGCTGGAAGCCCGTCCCAATCAAACCTGATATTCACATCAAGGAGGAACAGGATGGGCCCGTGCTGAAGCGTTGCCGTACTATGAGTCCCACCCACATGGTGATGCCCAGCGTCATGGAGATGATCGCAGCCCTGGGACCAGGCCCCTCGCCATTTGGATCTTTGCAGTCCTCTTCTGCTGGCGGTGGCACCAATGACTACACCAACCAAAGTGAGTCAGCCTCTGAGCCCTGATGGGGAGAGGGAGAAAGGGCCAGATCTTGAGGCACAGCAATAACACTTGGACTTATATACCACTTCATAGAGCTTTTACAGCCCTCTCATAAGCTGTTTACAGAGTCAGCCTCTTGCCCTCAACAATCTGAGTTCTCATTTTGCCAACTTCGGAAGGTTGGAAGGTTGAGTCAACCTTGAGCCAGTCAGGATCGAACTGGCTGTGGCAGAGTTTGCCTGAAATACTGAATTCTAACTACTGCACCACCAGGACTCTATAGAGAGGGATATATTCTCCTCCTCAGAGAGAGAGAGAGAGAGAGAGAGAAAGGAAGGGAGAGAGAGGGAGAGAGATGGAGAGATAGAGGGAGAGAGAGAGAGACTTCTTTTAGACTTCACTGGGATCTCATGGATCTATCATGTGTATGGTGCATAATCACCATTGAAAGGCACAAGTGTTACATTTGTGTCATCAAGAAACAAGATATGCACATAATTGCAGGGGCTTAATATGAATTCTATTAATGATATGATGACTTACCAGGTCCCTGTCCTACTTATCTCCCTAGATTATATTACATGGGGTTAGAACTAACCTTCATTCATAATATTTGTATATGTACAAGCTTTTTCTGAAGGATATTTTTTCTTTCTGACTACTACTACTTGTTGTTTCAGATTCAACCTTTTCTGGAACTTACCCAGATTCATTCCCCACCGTGAACCCCGGCACCCCAACGTTAAATGAATTCAACCCTGGGCCTCCTCCCATCTCCTACCAGTCTGACATTCCGGGCAGCCTGCTGACCCCCGAAAAGCCAACTGTTCCCTCCATTCCTGGACAGGTCAGTGAGACGTTCCTCCTGGAAAATATTGGGAAGTGGTAGTTGTAAATGGCCTAGAGGGGAGGTCTACAACTCTGGGATCTTCACTCTGTAATGGTCAGTTCCTCTTAAGTCTTCTTGAACAAGTAGATAAATTCATCTCCCATTTCCTCTTCATGATAGGTAATAGTCCTAGTATTGGATTTTGATAGATTCCACAGGCAGGGAGCTTCCAAAATTTACAGTTAGAACCTTGAAAGATTTTGTGGGCAGCTTCTTCAATCTGGGAAGTTTGGCAGCAAACGATGCCTATTTTTTCTCCTGACCCATTTAAAAACTGTTCATAAAAATCTCACGAACAATATCACAATCAGTTACTTGGAAGGCCCTCCCATTTCTATAGCTTTTTCGTAAAACTCCCATCATGCATGTGAACACAGGAACAGGAGAGGATTCCTGCCTCAGCCACCAGGAGGCCTTGTAAAGGCAGCTGAACAAATGGCCCATTTCTCTCCTATGACAATACAGTTTTTTTCCCCAGCCTTACGAGGAGAATCCTCAAGAGAACAACAGAAAGAGTTATCTCAGGAGTCAGCAAGGTAGGGATGATCAGACAGCTTGTTCTGCTATGTGAGACACTTAAAAACAAAGAGAAAGAAAGAAAGATGCAATGCTTTACCTATTCCGGTCCATTTTTGTAGAAAGGAAGAGCATCTCATTTTAGTTTTAAGCTTCTTCCATAGTCTTCACTCTGCAGAACATCCATCTTCAACCTCAGGCCCTTGCAATATATGTTGGTTTGGATCACCCATTTTAACTCCAAGCATGGCCATTAATGGGAGTTGTAGTTCAAGACCTGGGGAACCCCCTGTCCTTAGAAAACAGCTGTTGAGTCCACAGACACCAGCTGCACTTTATTCCTCCTAGCCTTGTGAAAGTGGATTCAAAATAGATATGTCAGGAGGAGATGAAGAATTAATGCTAAAGGTGTTTGGTGTTTCATCAACTAAAAGAGACTAGTGAGACATTTTCCTCTTTCCTATAAATATTATTTTGATGAAACCGACTTTACTATAATCTAAGAAAAGAGTTGTATAATCATTTAAAAAAAAAAGGAAAAGCCAGGTCAGGATAGATTATTGGCCCATCTGATCGAAAATTCATGTATCATTGTGACAGGAAGTGATAAGTGTTTATTAGAAGCCACAGTGATATTCATTAGGGCCATGATGTCATAATACAGGAAATGCAAGCTGCTTAATATACATTAATCACATAAGTGTCATTTACACAGCGGTAACACAACATAACAGAAGGATTCAGTCAAGATCATGTGAAATACTACTACCATTCTCTAAAGCCTTAGTAAGACCACATCTAGAGTACTGCATCCAGTTTTGGTCACCACACTATAAAAAAGATGTTGAGACTCTAGAAAAAGTGCAGAGAAGAGCAACTAGGATGATGAGGGGACTGGAGGCTCAAACATATGATGAACAGTTGCAGGAACTGAGCATGGCTAATCTAGTGACAGAATGACCAGGGGAGACAGGAAAGCAGTCGTCCAATATTTGAGGGGCTGTCACAGAGAGGGAGGGGGGTCAAGCTATTTTCCAAAGCACCCGAAGGCAAGAGAAGGAATAATGGATGAAAATTGATCAAGGAGAGATTCAACCTGGAAATAAGGAGAAATTTTCTGACAGTGAGAACAATCAACAGAATGGAACAGAAGTTGCCTTCAGAAATTGTGGGAGCTTCATCCCTGGAAGCTTTCAAGAAGAGACTGGACTGCCATTTGTCAGAAATGGTGTAGGGTCTCCTGCTTTGGGGGGTGATTAGCCTAGATGATCTACAAGGTCTCTTCCAACTCTGTTATTCTATTTTACATTGTATCATCATTTACTCCCTTGCCTTTCCCATGCCTATAAAGAAGTCTGATGTTATGCACACAACACACCAACATACAGGTAGTTCTCAACTTACAACCACAACTGAGACATTTGTTTGTTGTCTCACTTAACTGCAGTTGTGAAGTGAATCACTGCAGTTGTTAAGTTAGTAACCCCATTGTTAAGTGAATCTAGCTTCCCCATTGATTTTGCTGGTCAGAAGGTCACCAAAAGGGAATCCCATGATTTGGGACATAGCAATGGTCATAGATATAAACCGGGTGTCAAGCAACTGAATTTTGATCACACGTTTATGGGGATGCTTGCAAAGGTTGTAACTGAAAAACAGTCTAAGTCACATTTTCCAGGGCCGATGATCACTAAATGAACTGCTGGAAGTCAAGGATTTGTGGTACTTTTGATTTTTAATACCTTACAAAAGTACTGTATTAAGGGCTTGGACAGGACCCAAAAGTGTCCCCTCCAAGCCCTGAGCACATCCCTTCTTTCTGAGCTGATTGTCTCTCTTTAGTGTGTAAAGCGATGGATCCTGGGAAAGCCTCTCATACCTTCTTTGAATCAAATTTTGGTTGGCTGACCTCCAGCTCTGGCATCGTGACAAAGAAAAAAAAAATGTCCCAGTCTTCATTTTCTCTGCACTAAGGGTTTTCCTCTCTCAGCATCATTATCATGAAGTCCCTGTCCAGCCTTTTATAGGAGAAAGATGACATCAACTTTAAAAGAAAAATGCACCAAAATTCAGCCAGCTACCAGTAGGTGGCTCAGGATTCACAGAAGCAAGAAAAAGTGCCTTACAAAGAATCTGAAACTTCATCTTCTCAGTTATTGTCTATGATGACTGACAGCCAGTCAATGGAGTTTTAACCTGTTCTATGGGACAACTTATTCTCCAATGCACCTGAGGGCAGGACAAGAAGTAACTTATCAAAGAGAGATCCAACCAAGAACTAAGGTGGTAGTTCCTGACAGAACAATCAACCAGTAGAACAGCTTTGTCTTCAGAAGTTGTAGGAGCCCCATCACTGGAGGCTTTCAATGAGAGATTGTCTGAAATGGCATAAGGTCTCCTGCTTAAGCAGGGGGTTGGCTAGAAGACCTAGAAGTGTCTTCCAGCTGTCTTATTCTGTAAGTTCCAGTCCATGAACATTGGCCTGCAAAGTGAGCCTTGCAGCTACAACCTTGTCTCTTCTCTCCCCCTCAAGCCCAGAATCCAACAAAGAACTTCAAGATTTATTGGGTTTAGGCTTTACCCCCTGCAGATTGCATCAAATTATCAGCAGGGTAACAAAACTTCAACTGAGGCTGAGAGCTAACCAGACTCAAGAATCTACAGGGGTGCTGGGCATGACTGGATCTCAGCACCACTTGAAGAATTGGCACATTGGCTGTTGTGATGCGTGACTTCTGCCCCTGCTAAGCAGCTAATTCCCAATGCCATCATGCAGAACTGTGGAAGAGCCACATTTTGCATGGCACAAACTGTCTTTCTTGGCCAGTTCTGCTCATTGTGTCATCAACAGATTTTCTCTGTGTAGGATTTCAGGCTGGAGAAATGAATAACAAAACAAGCCAAGAACCTCCCCTCCCCCCCAAAAAAAATCACCCAAAGATCCAAGTGATTCAATGCATAAAAAAAACATGCTAAAAACATTCCCTTAAGAATAGCAGGTTTGAATGACTGGCACTCCTCAGCCTACTCTGTGTAATTTTGAGAGGGATTTAATTTCAGGTAGCCCACTGAGCAGGAAGGGAGGAAAAGAAGGGGACTATTTTCTTCATCAGCAGGGGGTCCTTGTCAGATTATCTCGAGGGGAAGGCACTTTCTGCTGAAAAATGTCTTTCGCGCCTCTGCCAGAGACAGTGAGGAATCAGGCAGTTTCTCTTGTAGGAGACAGAAGTACTGAGTGACTTTCAGCTGTCTCATGCTAGAAGAAGTGCTAGGCAAACATTTCCTAGGGGTGTGTGTATGTGTGTGTGTGTCTTTTTTTGTATGAGTCTGCACCTTGTTAGGATAATGGATGAAAGCATATCCCAGTCAGAATAAGTCACTGCAACAGAACCAGAAATAAATCTTTGCAGTGTAGGAACAATGCCCAAAATCCTGAAGTCAATTAGATGGAAGTTTAGATGATAGAATGGAATGTGAGGATGACCTTGAGGGACAGTGGGGAGACATGCTGCCTAACAAATAAGAGGAAGTATTCCCCAGTGGATTAATGATCAGGGGAAGAAACTTAGGAAAGTTCTACCCAAGTGGATCAGATAAAAGTGAAGTGTGGAAAATTTGTACCTTCAGACTTGCTAGATTCTACACTAAAGTAGAATTAGTTCATTTGGTCATGTATTCTATTTGGATGACTGGGGAGGTTGATACGTCTCCATCCTTGTTGCTAACATGAGACATGTTAACATGTTTACAGCTGGATTCTTATTTTGCTCTAAGCCAGAATGTATACAGATTGTCCTCAACTTACAACTGCAATTGAGCCCAAATATATGTTGCAAAGAGAGAATGTTTTAAAGTGAGTTTTGCCCCATTTTATGACTTTTCTTGCCACAGTTGTTAAGCGAATCACCGCAGTTGTTAAATTAGTAGTGTGGTTGTTAGCGAATCTGGCTTTCCCATTGACTTTGCTTGTCAGAAGGTTGTAAAAGGGGGTCACAACCGTCATAAAATACAAAGCGGTTACCAAACATCTGAATATAAGCCACATAACTATAGGGATGTTGTGATGGTCATAAAGTGTGAAAAATGGTCCTGAGTCATTTTTTCAATGCCATTGTAGCTTCAAACGATCACTAAACAAACTGTTGTAAGTGGAAAACTACCTGTTTTTGGCTTGTGTGGTGAGAGAGCCTTATTTATTTATTAAATTCATTTATTAAATTTATTAAATTTTTGGCCACCCATCTTACCGCAGGGTAACACTAAAGCTAAAACATAAAAAGTTAAAAACAAACATTAAGACCAAGGACACACAGGGAGGGGGGCAGCAGGGGCAGAGTGGAGGGGGGGAGGTGGGATCACTCCATTGCGCAGTGCCCCCACTGGGCCCCAACCATCCTATCTTTTCATAAGACCTGGGTCTACCAGTCAGCCTGGGGCCCCAGTGGAGGCACTGAGCAATGGGGGTGGTTGATTGAGTAATAGCAGATCCCACCCTACTCTGCTCCTGCTCTCTCCCTCCCTCCCCATGTGTCTTTGATTTTAATGTTTGCGTTTAACTTTTTATGTTTTAGCTTTTATGTAACTGTAAGCCGCCCAGAGGAAATCCACTGTTGTTGATCATTGAGGTTGGTGTACAGACCCTGCCAAGTCAAGATATGTCTTTGCACTACATGGGGGTGTGGTCTCCTTGGGCGGTCCACAGGGTGGATGGGAAAACATTGGGGGATGAAGTTGCCTGCACCAGAGAAAGGGCCTGCATTGTGCGATGGTGAAGCTCCCCCAGGATTGCAGCTCTGCCCGTCCTCCTGTTTCTCAGCAGTTTTGCTTTCTTCATTTGCAATTGCAGATGCCTCCATCAAGCAGGATGGATCCTTCTTCACACAATACGGTGCAACAGGGCCTAAACAACCCCAACCTCAGCAATCAGCCGGGCCAGCAGCCACCGCAACAACAGCAGCAGCAGCAGCAGCAGCCACAACTCCACCATCGGAATCCCCCTCTTCCTCCCCCACCATCACGCCAGGCACCAGGACAGTCAGGCACCGGAGGCCCAGCACATGGGGGGGAGCTCCCTTTCAACCCTGGTCCTGGGATGGGAGTGCCCCCTGGACCTGTGGATGGGCCTGAACCTTCCCTTGATGTAAGTAGCATGGGGCTGCCCCTCCAAAGCTCACTTTCCCCCCTCTCTTTCTTTATATGCCTGAAGCCCCAAACTCCCTTTCCTCGCAGCTGTGCCCATGTGTAGGAGTCCAATTGCTGTGATGTACTTCAAGGCAGCTGGACATTAGAAAGTCTCCAGGAGGCACACCAAGTGGAGGGAAGGAACCCAAACTAAATTCTGCCTTGCCAGCATATTCTCCTCTGCTCCCTCATTGTTGAATGGGGCTATGCAAATCCTAGTGCCTTGTCAGGAAGGTTCGGAGTTAAAATAGGTACCTTAGAAACTTCCACAAAAATTGGCCCACCTGGTAGACATGTATATGGAAATTCTCAGTCGTCCAGCTCATGGTTGTCCCAGAGGTGCTTTTATTTCAAGAGGCAATTGGACTTGCTTGTTTTCTTTGAAGATGTTTCACTTCTCATCCCAGAAGCTTCTTCAGCTCTGAATGGAAGGATTTATATTCCTTGCAGATAGCTGGTCATTTGCATTCTTTTTCTCTTTCCATTCCCCACCATCCTGTCAGAGCTGAAGAAGCTTCTTGGATAAGAAGCGAAACGTCTTCAAAGAAAAACAAGAAAGTCCAATTGCCTCTTGACAAAGCATCTTTGGGACCCACCTCAGGGAGCAGGCTAAGGAATGAGATACGCACTTAAGTCTCTACAAGATCTAAAGTCATATCCACATACAAAATAATGCTTTGAAAAATTCAGTTCTACTCATTTTAAGTGGTAGTTTGGGAAGCAGAAAGGGCTTGTTTGCCCACCCTATCTTGCAAATAGTACAAAGACCTTTCCCTGCAGACTCAGGGCCACGTTGTCATGGTTAGGCCATGGCCTATTTAGAAACACAGTTAATATTTATGTCTTTCTTTCAGCCATAGGCTTTTAATATAATTGCATACAATTTAAAATTCAAGTCAAATAATAAAATCAGACATACGAGAATCAAAAAGGCTTGCAGCAAGGTCACCAGATGAGAAACATAGTGGTGTGGTAATACTATTAATAGTCGTAACGGAAGGCAGTCGTCTTCACTTTTTGTCAAAAAAGGAAGAACTGGGTGTAATCTTTGGAAGAGGGCATTCCAACATATTATTATAATTTAGCGCATGGCAATAGTACATTTGCCAGGAAGCTACAAGGCTAATACAGAGTAGTTACTGCCTGCCTTATTATTCAGCGTAACTCCAACACAGAGAGGTCCCATCCCACAGGTTTGCTAGTTCAGCGTGTTGCCTTTGTCACTCTTCAATGGCAGACAGACCTATATCAGACAGCCAAGGCAGAAAAAACACAGTTTGATTTAAACATTGATTATATTGGCGCAGAGGGCTCAGCTCTAGAATTACATAAAAAGGTCTCCATTAAGAGAAGGTGAAGTGCAAAGACAAGAGATCTCAACCTGGCAGTTAGAAGGTGATACCGTCAGACTTCTACTCTGGGGAATAGTCTCCATCTTTCTCCGGGCCTCTTGCCTGAGATTTTCATGTCCTTTCCCCCATATCACTTTTCTTGATTGTATGTGTCTTTGATCCTGCAGCCTGGTCACGTGTGTAATGTTCTACTATCACAGAGCTAGTAGATAACCCTGATTCTCTCTGTCTTGTCCTCAGCTTCTTCCTGAGCTGACAAATCCAGATGAGCTGCTGTCCTACTTGGGCCCCCCCGACCTTCCCAATAATAGCAACGATGATCTGCTCTCTTTGTTTGAGAACAATTGAAGCCACCCCAGATGGAAACCAGGCATCATGCTCCACCTACCATATTCTCTCTCTCCCTCCCTCCCTCCCTCTCCATTTTCTTTCTCTCACACATGCATACACACTTTCACTTAAAATTATTCCCATAGCTTCCCAGGTTGTCATCGAGAGAGACCTCGCCTTGTATCCTGGTGGTAGCCATGAAGCCCTGCTAGTGAATCAGTTCAAGGGACTTTGGCCAGACAGCCATCTCCTTTTGCTAGGATGGCCTCTTGTCTATGAAAGGGCCTCCATGGGAGACTAGAAATGCTTGGTTTACTTGTTTTGAGAAATCCTTCCAGCCCAGGAGAGATGGTGGTGCTGCTGCTGTTGATGGGGACTGTTCCTGAAAAATGGCTTTTTATCATGTTGCTCAGGCCAGATCAGGTACAGGGCATTGTCTTGTTTCTAATAATATTCCCAAGGTATCCCCAACAAACCTGCAGCCAGGGGAGGAAGAAATGCATCTGGTTCGTCTTTGGAAATGTTTGTAGAACTGACAACTCCCATCATGTGCATCATTCTTGACATCTTGGAATGAGTATGTCTGCCTGATCATCTAAAGCTATGGAATGAAACTGACACCTCATACTTCATCCACTTTTCTCATGGATTTTAAAGAACAAATTCCAAGGACACCAGAGCTCCACTACATCAGAGCTCCACTACATCTAGAGAAAGCATATAAAGCTTGCCAGCTCTTATCTGTCCCTGGATCTGGAGCCCTACTCCCATGAGCTACAGTGGTTCTTCCTGTCCATCCTCTACAGCCTTGATATGGACAGAGCAGCAGTTCACCCAACGGCTTGCAGCATCATGGTGAGAGCATTCTCAAATTCAGATGAGCAACCAGCCCACTCTCTCTCTCTTCAAAAAGAGGCTGTTCCCTGCAGAACGACCCCAGGCAAATTCAAGCTAGGAAATATTCCCCTGTGACTTCCTGTTGACTGCAAAAGTGAAGAAATGCATCTTTGACTGAAAGAACCAAAGGTTCCTCAGATACAGCCTGACAGATTGCCTCCATCAGTTGATGGATCCATCTACAAGCACAACAATGTACATAATGTAGAAACACTAAAAGAAATAAAAAAAGTGAGGGTGGGAGGAAACGAAGGTAGAAGGGATGGGAAAGAAAATGTTTTAAAAACTCATCACACTTGTTGTATAGTCTCATGGGGCTCCCTAGCCATGGGGCAAAGGTCCTCTGTATAAATGTGCATAAGCTTCCTAGATTGTAATATAGACCATTCCACATGGGACAGAGTGCACCATCCAGAGACCATGATGCTTTTAGCCATAGCCAGGGCCTGTCCCTTGCATTTGACCTGTGGGGATCCTGCCCAGGAGAGTCTGGATGCTGAGATTTTACTCATTTTAATCCCAAGTCCCCAAATGTTAAGTGGCAATGAGACAAATCCAAAAATTTAAGTTTTAAAATATGTGTGTGTGTGTGAGGGCCTTCTGTTCCCTTCCATCCTGCCCAGGAACCTACTTTGGTTAAGGTTGCATTTGGGATGGAGGTCCCAAATGTGGTCTGTCTGTGAAAAATCAAGCCATTGTTTGTGACCAGGTTTCCTGAGCCAGGGAGTCCCTGTGTCCCAAGTGCTGACAGCTCTGTTGACTTTCGTGTATCTTGTTTCATTATTGCTATATATTAAAGGATTCTTTTTGGTGGGGCTCACCAAATATCTTTTGTGGGCCATTGTCTTTCAAGTTTGATTGCTTGCAGCTATGAGGGGTAAATGAGGGGAGAAAGGACAGGTCACTTGGTGAGTTATTTTCTCCTCTGCTTCTGAAGAATGTAGAAACTCATTTCTTGAAGAGATGAGTCAATGACCTACCCAAGCCCAAAAAGTATTGAAATTGGCAGCCATGCCAGAGAAACCAAGGAATGACTAGGAGCACAATTTTAATTGGGACATAACTATAATCATTTGCGTAGTTGGAGATGATCTGTTGTCACAAGAGGCAAAATAACCTTGAATACAAGCACTGCAGAGAATACAACTTTGGAAGGGGAGAAACATTTTGGGGCTACACTAAAAGATTAAAAAGATGGTGGAGCCTGAAAGGGTGGTGAGAAGAAAAATCTAAAAATGGCTATAAAACTGATTGATGTTTCTCCTCTTTTAAGAGAACCTGCTATTATGTGTCCTCCAGCAGAAACATAAATCTTAACTCTCTAGGTCTTTGTGCTGGAATTCAATAAACCTTGGCCCTTTTTCATTCAAATCTCAGTGTTTGAAGAAAAATAAACCACACACACCCCTATTACCATAATTAGAATCGCCCCATATGAAGCACCCCAAATTGGCTACTCTTCTATCAAACTGGAGGTGTGAACATCTCAGACACAGAGAGGGTCCTGGGATTATCACACAAGTCAAGGTTAAGCCTCTATGTTAAGCAAGTTGCAGGACTTTGTATACATCAAGGAAATAAATTACTGCAGTGTTAGTTGTTCTGGTATGCCAAGGAGAACAGAAAGTTACAATGCTTCTCCAAAAAAGACCAAAGGGAACATGTCACAAGTAGCCTTCCTTTGTACTAAAGAAAGTCCATCGATCAGTGATATATAGCCCAGGTTTTGACAGCCCCAGATTAATTTCTAAAGTTTGCTGCAATTAGAGATTTTTGCAACATCAGGAAGCATGTTGATGGCACTGAACCAGCAACTATAATGGTAGTGCCAAGTGAGCTGGGTCTTGATGTAGCTAGAGAAAATTAATAAAATTACTGAGATTTTGGACACGTCTAACTAAAGTCCTATTAATTTCAGGTGTGACTGAATCTGGATCTAATCTTCCTGTGGGCATGCATGTTCCTCTCCCTTTCAAAAAATCTTCCTTGCAAATTTCCTTCGAAGTAGTCCAAAAAGCTAAGAATAACTGACTGAAGAATTATTGACATCTTTGAACTGTGGTGCTGGTGTAAATTATTGTGTATACCATGGATGGCCAGAGTAACTAACAAGGGGCGTTAAATCGTATAAAACCAGACACATCACTCTAAACTAAAATCATAAGACTGTCTGAGTTATTTGGTCATGTCATGCATACAAATTCATTGAAGAAGGCAATTATGCTAGGAATGATTGGTGGAATAAGAAGCGGCAAGCAAAGAACTCGCTTGATAACATCAAATCTGACACAAATATGAACATCCAACAACTGAAAGATGCTGTGCTTCACACAGTAGCATGGAGAACACTTGCCTACAAAGTCACCAAGAGTCAGACACAACTAAATGGTTAAATCAACAATTCCAAAAAGCAACCTTGGTGAGAAGAGCTTTTAGCAAGTTGAATCTCATTCCAAGACCGAGTCCCAAAGTTCAACTATCAGACATTTTGAAGTCGCCCTGGTGCTGGACATAGAAGTGTCTGAAGGTGCCCTGCATAACCCGAGAAGGGTCACTAGTAGAGCACCGTATCAAGGTTTAATCCCCCATCTCCAGTTCAGCCGATTAGGTTGCAAAATGTATTTGTCTGACATTTTGGAATGTCTCTGCCACTTTTTATAAGGCAGTAAGTTGGGATAGGTGGAATTACAACTGGTCTGGTGGACTGCAGGTTCCTAGTAATCTAGGAGAAAGTCCAGGGTTAAATGTCCTCAAGGCAATTTCTAAGCAAAAGAGAGATGGGGAAAGCAGGTAACAGATGACCATAATTCCTGAATCCCAGATGATCTCCAGGAAATGGAGGGAATTTTGGAAATCAAAACTTTGGGAAGGGAATGCAGTATGAAATTTTTCTGGAGTGTTAAGTCACAAGGAAGATTTGAAAGGTGCTTGCTTTGTACCCCAAGACAGATTTTGGGAAGGAACAAAAATGAGTTAAAGGCAGTTCTTGCTTATAAAGCATCCTACTGCAAAGGTCAAGGAAGGCTTTTAGAACAAGGTGGAGAAATCATTAAGAACTAAAGAGAACTTGATTGCTTAGAATTAAATCTCCAAAAGGAAGTGTGAGACAGAATCTATGTAACATATGAGCTAGCAATGTGCCAAAAAAGCAAACACAGTCCTAAATTGTATTAACAGAGGGATACAATCAAGATCAAGTGATGTATTAATACCACTCTATAAACCACACCTAGAATACTGCATCCAGTTTTGGTCATCACCCTATAAAAAAGGTGTTGAGACTCTAGAAAAAGTGCAAAAAGCAACCAGGATGATTAGGGGACTGGAGACAAACCAGAGGTGGTGTTCAGCAGGTTCTGACCAGTTCTGGAGAACCGGTAGCGGGAATTCTGAGTAGTTTGAAGAACTGGCAAATACTACCTCTGGCTGGCCCCGCCCCCTGAGTCCCAGCTGATTGGCTGGGTCTTCTTTTGTTGCCCTGCACAGGAGAACAGAGCTGGAAAGCAGGTTAGNGTCCCAGCTGATTGGCTGGGTCTTCTTTTGTTGCCCTGCACAGGAGAACAGAGCTGGAAAGCAGGTTAGTGGGATGGGGAGGGAATGGGGATTTTGCAGTGACCTTCCCCCAGGAATGGGGAGGGAATGGAGATTCCTTTCCCTGCCACACCCACAGAACCAGTAGTAAAAAAATTTGAATCCCACCAAGACAAACATCGGAAGAACGGTTACAGGAACTGGGCTTGGCTAGTCTAGTGAAGAGAAGGACCAGGGGAGACAGGATAGCAGTGCTCCCAATATTTGAGGGGCTGCCACAGGGAGGAAGGGGTCAAGCTATTTTCAAAGTACCTGAAGGCAGGACAAGGAATAATGGATGGAAACTGAACAAGAAGAGATTCAACCTAGAAATAAGGAGAAATTTTCTGACAGAACAACCAATGGAACAGCTTGCCTTCGGAAGTTAAGGGAGCTTCATCACTGGAGGCTTTCAAGAAGAGATTAGACTGCCATTTGTCAGAAATGATGTAGAATCTCCTGCTTGGGCTGAGGGTTGGACTAGATTCCTTTAACTGTTAATCTGTTAAATATATTAGTATGAATAAAATGTAGGAAGCACATTAGAATATATAATTGTCAGCAAGCACATTATTCTTCCAGATTATTTTGCCTGGGGATGACGCCAGGTCCTTTATGCTGAACTTGTGCAGACTACTGGGAAAAGGAGATAGCCCAGATGCCACCTTAAAAAAAAAGTCTTGGAAATAAATTGGTGTCTACACTGAGCCTCCCTCTCATGTTATGTAGAAAATTAATGCTGAGGATGATACATGTTCCCCTACCAATTTTCAGGTGGTTGATCAGGAAAGACTGGAGGAGAATTAGGTAGTCTTGCAGATTCTGAATGTCTTCGTTCTGCATTGCCAGGAATTTGTTCTGCTGACCACCATTGTTACCCCAGGGGACCTCCCAATAAACACATTTCAAATGAAGGAGTGCTTGCTTTTATCAACAAACCAGCAAGTCTGAGCTCAATTTTATCCTAAGAGCACCATACATTTTCTTTTGCAGCTCTGAATTGTCAGAAAAAACATCTGCATAAATGTTTTTATTTTATTTTGTCAAATGATTATTAAATAACAGGTATAAATATAAACATGGTTATGAATACATGAAATGGATACATATAAGAAAAAGGAAAAGAAACAATAGGACAGGGACGGTTGGCACATTGGTGCGCTTATGCATGCCCCCTACAGACCTCTTAGGAAAGGGGTGAGGTCAACAGTAGACAGTCGTAAGGTTTAAAAGTTTTGGTTGGGGAAGAAATCACAGAGTCAGGAAGAGTATTTCAACATTGATCACTACTGTTGCTGCGCGTTATCCTTTTCTCAACCCAGATTAAATACAGGTGAAACTCAAAATTAAGACTACGTGCCAAAGTTCATTTATTGTCAGTATTGCAACTTAAAAGAGGTGAACCTAAATATATGAAGAGACTCCATTACAGTGCAAAGGAGGACAAGTTCAAGTCGTGATTTGTCATAGTTGAAGATGTTATGGATTACAGCTATGAAAAACCGCGCAAATCCACAATCTCAGAAAATCTAGAATATTGTGAAAAGGCTCATATTCTAGGCTCAAAGTGTCCCATTCTAATCAGCTAATGAAGCCCATAACACCTGCAAAGGGTTTCTCTGAGCCCTTTAATGGTTTCTCAGTCTGGTCAGTAGGAATCACAGTCCAGGGAAAGAGCTGCTGACCCTGACAGTTGTGCAGAAGAACCACCAGTTACACCCCTCCATAAGGAGGGAAAAGCCTCAAAGAGGTAATTGCAACGAGTGGATGTTCCCAAAGTTGCTGTTCAAAGTACATTAAAAACGAAAGTCATGTGGAAGGAAAAGTGGAAGAAAAAAGGTGCACAAGCAAGCAGGGATGACCGCAGCCTGGAGAGGAACTGTCAGGAAAAGGCCATTCAAAAGTGTTGGGACTTTCAAAGGAGTGGACTGAGGCTGCAAGTCAGTGCAATCAAGAGCCACACAGGCACAGATGGATCCTGGACATGGGCTCAAATGTCGTATTCTTGTCAAGCACGCTTCTGAACAACAACGTCAGAAGCGTCCCTTACTGGGCTCAAGAAAACCAGAACTGGTCTGTTGCCTCAGTGGTCCAAAAGTCCCCTTTTCTGATGAGAGCAAACTTTTGCATCTCAATTTGGAAACCAAGGAACCCAAAGTCCTGGAGGAAGAATGGAGAGGCACACACTGCACAGATCTTGAGTCCCAGTGTGAAGTTTCCACGTCTAGTGTTGATTGGGGAGCCATGTTCCATCTGCTGGTGTTTGGTCACTTCCTTCAAATTAATTCAAGGGTCAACGTAGCCAGGAGATTAGAGCACTTCAATGCTTTCCGCGCGCGAGAGCGAGCTTTAGGGATGCCTGACTTCATTTCCGCAGGAACTTGGCACCTGCCCACATTGCCAAAAAGCACGAAAACCTGGTTCAATGACCGTGGGATTACTGTGCTGATTGGCCAGTAAACTCGCCTGAACCTGAACCCCATAAAGAATCATGGGGCATTGCAAGAGAAAGAATGAGAGACATGAGACCAACAATGCAAGAAAGAAGCTGAAGGCCGCTATTGAGCGTCCTGTCTTCCATAAACCTCAGCAGTGCCACATGCGAAAAGACTCTATGCCATGCCACATTGCAGGCGTAATTGCTGCAAAAGGGGCACAAACCAGTACTGAGTACATATGCCATGCTTATAACTTTACAGAGGTACCAATATTGTTCTAGTACAACCTTGTTTTATTGATTGCATGTAATATGTCTAAAATTTTCTGAGATTGTGGATTTGGGTTTTCATGAGCTGGAAGCCATACTCATCTCAATTATACAAATCACGGCTTGAACCTATCTGGCTTTGCATGTAATGAGTCTATCTCATATAATTAGTTTCATATTTTAAGTTATATTACTGTTATCAATGAACTTTTGAAATGAGATAATTCTAAATTTTTCAAGTTTCACCTGTTAAATAACTGAAACTCTAGCTAAACTTGAGGTTATCCCAGGTGAAGAACATCAATTGACTTTTAATTTGAAAGCCAGCCATAAAGAAATAAAGAGTGGGGAATGGGAGGGTAGAAAATGGAAAACGGTCCATTTTACCAGAGAATAATACATTATTTTCACTATTAATGTTTGATTTTAATTATTCATTCCTTACTGGAGAAGATGAATTGGTCTCATTCTATTCCTTGTGACACGACACAATAAGAACGGATGCTCATGCATGCCCCAATAAGGGCAATGGAAACAATCCCCATGAATAAATAATATTTTCTCCCATATCCTACAGCATCCAAAAACTTCTGACAAGGTATGCACAGGTTAATGAATGGCTGAACATCTCTCTCTTTCCTGCTATTCACTCCAATGGCATTTCACTGGCAGAAATAAAAGCAATAAACCCAACTCACCTCCACCCCACAATTGTACTTTGGATGTGCTGGGCAACAATTCCAGTATCCTCCATGTATGGCCAACGGGAAGTGATAATTTCAGCACATCTGAAAATACCATGCATAGAAAATTACATTCCTAGAGAGAACAATCAACAGACGTCAACACCACAGTTTATTATTATTGCTTGCGATGTGCTTTTTTTGCATTTACTTTTCTTCTGAAGTCTTTAGTGTTTTATTTAGACTGGTTTACTTTAATTATCAAATATTAATGTAGAATAAATTTTATTGTCTATCCTTATATTGGGCAGCAGGCATGGTAATATTAATTAATTTGAATTATTTTACAGTTGGAATTAAGTTCACCTCGTTAGATTCTTCTTAGTCCAACTTCTCCACTCAATAAGTAGAGACCCCACTAATTTTCTCATTTCTAGTATATTAGGTTCTATCCTTGTAATAATCCTAAATATTATGGAGCCACTCAACTCTGGATTGAAAGCTGTTCCACTGAATTAATTGTTCCTCGTTGAGCGCAAATGTCTCCTTAATTCTAGTTGGAGCTCTCGTTGATATCTTTCCTTAATTCTAGTTGGTTCTCTCCTTGATTAGTTTCTCATCCATTGTGTTTTCTTGCCTTCAGGTGGAAAAATTATGTTCAATTTCCTTCAACCCAGGTCTGCTGTTCACAGCAAGCCTTTAAATTTGCTGTCCTACTTTCCCAATTCTAATTGCCATCCTGGTGCTGCTGCCATTGAACATGGAAGTATGTTTAATCCCCTACTAAGTTATTATGAGCAATGGTGGGTTCCTGCAAGTATGCCAGATAATAAAGTTTTCTTACCATACTTCACCTAAACAAACCGAGGTGCTGCAGATTCAAGTTAATGACAAGTCTGGTCTAAAAAGATTAATATTGCCCACACAATGGCTGGAGGTCCTGTAAAGATTCTCAGTCAATTCCGAAGTCTTGGTGCATTCAGACAGTCCAATCTATTGTTTATTGTTTATTTATTGTTTTGTTGATGGTTTCAAGAATCTGATTAGTGGTTACTGGATGTTGTTTCCTTGGAATAGTCATTCTGTGTAGTCTGAAGTTGTTCAGCAAGATGTGTACTGGAGCTCATTCTGAAAGCTTTAAGGAAATCCATTTTAGCCAATAGAAGTTAAACAGCTCCTGAATAATTTTCACATAGCTATATCCCCTAGATCACAGTTAAAGCACTTCATTTCTAGTTGAAGCATAATGCAATCTTGGCCAGCTGCCTTGGTGACATTAAATCAGGACTCATACTTTTGCACAGAGGGGTGGCTTCAGCGTGTTAGACAGCTGGTCTGCTTAGGGTTGGGGCGGGGGAAGATGGGTCTTGCCTCAGCTTCAGTGATATGGTACAGACAGTAAGGGAAGAGGAGAAGATGAGGGAACAGGTGGGGCCCCAATAGGGGTCTAATTCCCCAAAGATTAACTCTAGATCCCTCCAAGAAATCCATCTTGCTGGAAGAACTTGCGGCTGTTTTCAGTGTCGACATAGAGCAATTGGCAAAGCATACCAGCCCGTGCTTTTTGGCTTGACTTCCTTATTGGGTGACCAATACCAGTGCAACCTCCGTTGCAGTTATTGGACCCTCTCTAGAGGCAGGTCCCAATGGAGATGCAACCAGGTGCATTTCCTTTCAGTCAAAATTGCAATCGTACCTGGGAATCGCTGGGGTGGGTTTTGCCCCAGTGGAGATAGGATATGTTGGTATTGACTTCCAAAGCAAAAAACTATAAATATTTTTTTCACTGGGAGTCAATTTTTTAATAAAGTTTTTTATGTTTTAAAAAAGTCAAACACTAACAAACACAAACATAAAAACTCAAACCATCTTTCCAAAATAAACAGTGTGTCGGTTGTTGACATTTCTTTCGTGCAATGTGACAAAATCAACGGTCTCCACCTTCCAAACATACATTCATATTACATAAATCAAGTATAATATTAGTTGTGTTATTATTGTATCATTAGACCCAACTAAAAATGTATATATTTCTTATAAAAAGCAAATCTCTATTTTAACAAAACTGGATCATACCGATTCATTTCCTTACATGAATTATATAACATATTACATCATATTGTCTTACATATTATACTATTACTTTCCATAACATAGTTTACTTCTTTATTTTCTTATCTAGCCATTGATAAAATAAATCCCAAATTTTATAAATATTCTTTATCTTCTTGCTCTCTGATTGCTAATGTCAGTTTAACTCATTTCTGCACATTCCATCATTTTCCACCTATTAAGGATTTTTTCACTCAATCCAATTTCTAGCAAATACAATTCTAGCTGCGTTAAACACATTTATAATGAAATATAAACGTCAATTTTCTATTGTATCCTTCAGACAAAATACCTAATAAAAATATCTCTGATTTCAGGTCTATACTGCTGTTTTTATCATTTTTTCAAGCCACGTATGAATCTTAGTCAGTATCTCTTAGCTTCCACACACGTCCACCACAATATGATATGATCCGGGTATCTGATGACACTTCCAACATCTCTCCGATTTGTTCTTGAAAACATCCTTGCTATTCGTGCTGGGGGTAAATGCCACCTGTAAAAAGATAGAATTCTCTTTATCCACTACCAATATTGTCAGTTTTATAAATTCAAAGACCATAGTTTTTGCCGTTTATCTAAATCTATCTCATGTCAAAATTCTTCCCCCAGGCAATCATTTTGTTTCTTTAACTTGTTCTTCTCCAATTTAATTCCAAGTAAATAACCATAAAACTTTTAAATCATATTCTCAATCAGTTCCTGTTAAATTTCATCCAGTTCTGTAAAGTTCATTATAAAAATCTCTCTGTTTTACAATCTTTGTCATACCTAGAAATGTATTTGCATACAATTCATCTTAATTTCTTGCTCCTCTAGTTCTTGGTTTAGATTTGAGTTTCACCCCTTTTTCATTTAATAATTTCACACAATATCTTATACGATGTTGTTCCATTACTAACAAACAACTCGGTATGCCAATGCTTAATGTACGTTGACAACACAGAATGGAATTTTTCATTTAATGTTTTCTTGATTTTTATTCCCAATATCAACAATAAAGAATCTCTTAATACTAATGTGCTCTTGAAATAACCATGTTTTATTTCTTTATAACATAAAGCATGCCATTCTAGATAATAGATCATGACCTTTTAATGTTAATAACCTAACATGCTTTACAAAACCCATTCTTTGACCCATATCAAAGCCGCCGCCTGATAATATAATTCCCATTTAGGTAGCACATCCTCCTCTTATTCTAAGCATCTTGTAACAACTTAAATTAAATCTTGCCTTCCCTCCTTACCATATGTATTTCAAAATATATATTATTTAAGTCCATCAAAATTATTTCCCTAATTTAATTGGAACAGTCTGGAACAGATATATTATCCTTGGTAATATATTCATCTTAATTGTAGATATTCTCCCTATGAAAGATAATTGTAGATTCCCTGGCCAGTTTT
The DNA here is from genome assembly GCA_004320025.1 of Laticauda laticaudata. Taxonomy (NCBI): domain Eukaryota; kingdom Metazoa; phylum Chordata; class Lepidosauria; order Squamata; family Elapidae; genus Laticauda; species Laticauda laticaudata. The sequence continues at coordinate 20,033 of BHFT01000197.1, read as the reverse complement.
TAGATCTAATTGGCAATGTTTTTTAGTTTAACATATTGTCTTCTTTCAAAATTCCATATCTTGCAGTTAAAATATCCTAGATATTTTACTATGTTTAATAATCTGAATGTTCAGTCGCCTTCTATCAAAACAGCCTTTTGTTTTCCTATCATATTCTTATTAATATCTTGGTTTTATCCTTATTTATTTCAATCCTCCACCTGTCCATATTCAATTTTTTTCGAACAATTTAGGCGTTGATTTCAATGTTCCTCCAATATAAAACCAAGTCATCCGCAAAGGCTTGTAGCTTATATTCCTCCTTTTTATATTTTCATTCCCTTTATTTTCCCTAATTGTCTCTAATATTTCCATTTAATACCCCAAGTCAAACAATACAAACAATAATGGCAATAAAGGACATCCTTGTCTAGTTCCTTTTTCAATATTAATATTTTCATCAAATCCCCATTAATCATCAACTTTAGCAGATTATTTTTGACATGTTGCCTCAACTGTTTTATGAATCTTTCTCCAAAGCCCATCTGACCCTTTGTAGTATCATAAATTGCCATTTTAGCGTTTATCAAAAGCTTTTTGCACATCTAAAGAATACCAAGGCCTTTTGCTTATCCTGATGAGTGTTCATAATATTCCAGAGTGTCCAAAATTAATTCTTTATGTTGTCTTTTAATTCTGTCTCTTAGGCAGAAATCCATTTTGATTCAACATGTGTAAGTTATTCAGTATCATTTAAGTCTTTCTGCCATTATTGAAGGAAAATTTTATAATCTGCATTTTAACAGGGAAATAGTTCTATAATTTTTAATCTGTTATAAATCAAGTGTCCTCCTTGTTTTGGTATCAAAAAGTAATTTATATGCTTCTGACATGAGTCAGTGTATTTTAGCTTTCAATAAAGCTTCATTCATCACTTCAAGCATTATATTACTCAATGGTTCTGTAAGATCTTGTTAAAATTCAGCTGGGAGACCATCTGGGCCCCGAGCCTTTCCCAATATTTTGTCTATTTAATACTTCTGTGTGTTCCATCATCGTTATTTTCCCTCTAAGCATGAAATCTTAAAACTTCAGGTATTTGAGGTAACTCTACTTCTTGTAAATATTGTTAACTTTTTCTTCTTCAATATTCTCTTGCTTGTACAATATCTCATAGTACTTCTATATTGAATAACTTTAACTTTCCCTCATTTCCATTGTGACTCAACACCTTGATAATCAATCAGCGTATTATCTTTTTCGCTTCTCTTTTTCAATTTTGGTATGCCAACCATCTACCAGGTTTATTCGCGTTTTCAAAGAGTTTGTTTGGGCACTTCTAATTTTTGAGCTAATTCTACTTTTTCTGTCAACTCTATTTTTGTGCTTAATAACCTCCATTTTGTTTTTTTGATGATAGTTTTTTGTGGATATTTTTGCAATTCTTATCTCAAGTTCCTGTATTCACCCTCTAATATCTGTTGATCTGTCTTAAACATTTCTTCTTGTATGATCTATAATCAACCCTCTAGTATAGGCCTTCATGGTGTCCCTAAGTTTCTGCATTGAAGTTTTCCTCCTTTTGATTCTCCGTTAAAGAACGCCAATTCTTCTTCTGGTGCGGGGGGGGGTGTTCAATTTTTTGATTGGCTTAACTTTCTTGGTTTATTCCCTCAACCTGATCCCTCATATATTACGACTGTTTATTTCTGTTGCAAGAGCAGACCAAATCTGCTCTCACCTGGGGATAGTTTTCTGCTAGCTAAATGGGTTTATACATAGTTCTAAAGATTATTTCTGCAACCATTTTCAGTTGAAAAAGAAATGAGTTGATATAAATAATCTATTGTGCCTTCCACTCTTAGGAACATACAAACTTAGAGAAAACTCTTTTTTTTGTCACATCAACTGATGATGAAAGAATGCATCCCAGCCAGTTATAATTTTGTTCTTCATCATTTGGTACTTACTGTACTTCAGAAGGCTCTGTTGGGCAATTGTTGATCCCATTCAATGGCAAATCATTCTTTTTAACTGCAGAGTTGAATGTGAAGGCTTTTTTTTACCTATAGCAAGTATATATACTAATCAAAGTTTCTCAGGTTGCAGGCGTAGATGTACTTAGTTAGGGGAGTAGCAGCAATAAAAAACTATCCTATAAAAGTATTTGAATTACAACCACTATTGAGCCCAACATTTTTATTGTTAAATGAAACAGCTGTTGTGCAGGTTTTGCCCCATTTTGCATCCTGTCTTGCCAGAGTTGTTAAGTGAATCACTGCAGTTAAGTTAGTAACACAGATATTAAGTGAATCTGGCTTCCCCATTGACTTTGCTTGTCAGAAGGTCACAAAAGATGATCAAATGACCCTGACACTGCCATCTCCTTAAATATGAGCCAGTAGACAATTTTCAATATAATAATGGGGATGCTGCCACAGTTGTAACTGAAAAATCATCATAAATCACTTTTTTCAGTGGTGGTGTAACTTTGAACATCGCTAAATGAACTCTTGTAAATCAAGGTAACTTTGAACATCGCTAAATGAACTCTTGTAAATCAAGGTAAATCAATTTTGATAAGCATGGGCCAATTGATGGAGCTTCAAAATGTCCTTTATTATTATTTTTTCCTCTCACTCTACAATAGGTTCGGCTTCTCATAGGGTTTACAAGACCAAATGGAATTAAAATGGCACATTGAGTCCCTCAAGCAGATTCTCATCATTGTGTGCTTGTAAGAAGCCTTTCCGTATGACATACCTATTGAAACCACCATTTTGTGTTATCCAAGAAAAGCCATAAAGATACCCACAGGAAGCATCACCTGCCAGTTAGCTTCTACCAGGCATCCCAGGGGGTCCTCTGGCTGCTGACAAAGCTTTTAACATTTCTCACACATCTTACCACTTTAGTTAATTAAATACAGAACTGCCCAGAGCAGGACCAACCAATAAACATCCTTGTTTTGTAGCCAGGGGCTTCCACATGGAGATTGGTGCTGATGCTGTTTGTGCTAGAGATTGAAAATGCTTTGTGGGCAGACAGAGGGTTCCCTGGCTATAATTATTATATTTTCTTCAAATCTGTAGGAAACACAAATCCAAGAACACGGGCTGCATCCTTAATAGGTCAAGCCAAGAGTAACAGAACAGAGCACGGCTTAGTCTGATGACCAAACCTCACCACTGTACTGCCCTCAGTGCTCTCAAAATGTAGTGTTCTGCTGAACAAGGATAAAAGATGTCCTCTCCTCATGACCCAGCTGCTTTGAGGCATTCCTGATCAGCGCTTTATGAATGCTCATGTGTGCTCCAGATAGTTTTGCCCTTTTGAATCTAGGACAGGACGGACTGTGATTTGGAGCAATCTCACCCATCTGGGAAAGGAAGTGCTACAATTGGCCACTATTGGTCACTATTTTGTAACAATCCCTTGGACATATTCTAAATGTGCTCAGCGTGCCAAAAATAGGGGATCTCTGCACTAACTCTAGTAATCTTTCCTCTTTCCCTAATGTGATCTTTTTTTGCTACAGTAGTAGAAATACAGATCATTTTAACTTCTCACAAAGCTTATTTCCAGGTTAACTATATGCCTACCATGTTGATGTGTCATTATCTTTCCCTAATTCAGTCTTGCCTGGTATGTGGCCATTCACATAATTGGAAAACCACAAGTTTTGTAGGCCCATACATCTGATGTGGCTTCCCAACTATATCAGAAGTAAAACCCCAAAATACAAAACTCAGTAAACTCTCAACCCCCATGGTGAGAATAATCAAACAAATCATTTGATGGGCACTGTAGCACCTTCAGGGCCTTTTGAGAGAATATCAAGGTGTGGGCCAATCTTATCTCTGTAGGATGGTGTTCCACAAGGAGGTGGCCCTTTTTCTTGGTCCAATTAGATGGACTTCCTTTGTAGAGGGAATTTTAAAACTGCAGCCTTGATTTAAAAGCTTAGTTGTTCTTCTTTGAAATCAAAGATTTCAAGGAAGAGCAACTAGGATGATTAAAGGCCTGGAGGCTAAAACATATGAAGAACAGTTGGAGGATTTGGGTTTGGCTAGTCGAGAGAAAAGAAGGACTAGGGGCATAATAGCAGTATTCCAGTATTTGAGAGGCTGCCACAAAGAAGAAGGAGTCAATTTATTTTCTAAAGCACCAGAGGGCAGTGTGAAATGGAAGCAGATAAAAAACCACCAAAAGATTCGTTGATCCAAGGAAAACAAGGTTTTATTCACCTGTCTGCAGAGACGGGNCATATATTTCGAAGGTTCCTACTAGCTCCCTATCTAGCAAAAGTAGTTACACGGTTTCTGACATCGCAGCACTTTATTACAATTCCCCATTGTTCTAGCCTTATCTTGTTTTTTCTCTTGTGCACAAACTGGAACACTTTCTTATTTAGCAGAGCTACTGAGTTTGAGACACACTTCCTTATTCAATTCAATGGGCCATCCAACATGACTTCGGTTCTGCTCACAGCAGGATAAGAAACAATGCATGGAAACTAATCAAGGAGAGAAGCAACCTGAAATTGAGGAGAAACTTCCTAACAGTGAGGACAATTAACCAGTGGAACAGCTTGCCTTCAGACATTGTGGGTGTTTTATCACTGGAGGATTTTAAGAAGAGACTGGACAGTAACTTGTCTGTAATGGTATAGGTTCTCCTGCTTGAATGGGAGGCTGTACTAGATACTAGAAGACTTCCAAAGTTCCTTCCAGCTCTATTCTGATTCTGATTCTGACATTCTGATTGAAAAGGCCTCATTCTAAAGCAAATAGCAACAACATGGAAACAGAAATCAAAGAACAATCCAGAAAGTCAAATACAAGCATAGGTAAATCTTACTTAGACCTGCTTATATTAGATGCCATGACTACCCTCAAGTTATGATAAAACGGACACATGATGTAAAAATCCATACAAATAAATGATCAGGGATTCAGACAATGAAAAGGAGACAAGGCATGCATATTCAGCAGCCAAAGCATGGTCAATCGTTTATGTCATTGCTAAATAAAAAGTTATCACTGAGTTGGCAAGACCATACATGCATGTAAAAAAATACAAGACTTTATCCAATATCTTGTTTTCTTACTACTTGAATAAATTAAGTCGGTAGGATAAATTATTGTGCTGGAAGAACAAAATGTGAAGCACTTTACCAAATCTGATAAGGCAGCTTCCAGGGCCAGGATTTAGGATCAGTATTATTGGGCATTTGTGAAGGTCCAGCTTTTAGAAGGGAAGTTGATGTTTAGTGTCACTGGCTTTGATCCATCTCTCTTTGTGATGATTGCTTATGCACAGGCCTACTAAGTATAGGAGCTGGTATATTAGCTGGTATATTAGCAACAGGCCTCATTTATCTTGACCTTTCCTTTTGGATATTTAGAAGGGCTGAGCACACAAAAGATCATTGTGATAAGAGAATGTATTTAGCGGAAGTAAAAATGCCTTGGGGTTGGAAAGCATTTTCCCTTAGCATCTTGATCCTTTTGTCAAGTGCCCATGAATGTAAGCCTACATGCCACTTGATGAGTGACAGAATAATTTTGCTAATATTATAGCCCTGTTGTCTTAGTAATACATACATATATAAGTATATAATAATATACATATAGTTAAGGTGATATATACTACTATATGACATATGTATGTATGTATGTATGCTATGTATGTATGTATAGTATGTATGTATGTATGTATGTATGTTTTTTTTAAGTTTCGCGGGTACTTACATGAATGCAGTTCAGTTTCCTTTGGGTATTATCCACGCTCATATAATGCTTTTAAAGTTGTAGCAATGTTTAGGCAGAATCTCATCTGCCATCATCAGGCTTGTGTATGAGTTTGTATGTATATCAATGTTGTATGTTGTATGTGTATATATATAATGTATTTTTTAAGCTTTCGCGGGTCTTACATGGTGCTGTGTTAGCTTCCTTCGGGGATTATCCAGAACGTCATTGTAGTGCATGTTAAAGTTGTAGGCAACCGTTTCAGCAGAATCTCATCTGCCATCATGCATGTCTGTATTGAGTTAGTTCTTAGTTTACTCATAACAGAAGCCTGATAGATGGCAGATGAGATTCTGCTGAAACGTTGCTCACACTTTAACAGAACTACCAATGACGTGGGATAATACCGAAGGAAGCTAAACAGCACAAATGTAAGTACCCGCAAAGGCTTAAAAAAACAAATATATATATATATATTATATAATATATATAATAACATCCACATATATATATATAATATATATATATATAATATATAGTAATGATAAATATACTATATATATATAAATATAATATTATAGCCCTATTTTTAACAACAATAACTGGTGGAGCAGGGTTAACCTTACGTGTTTGTTTCATTCCTGAAGCATGGCAAGGTATCCTGATGCAGCAGATAAATATTTTCCCCTTTCCAGTTCCTGATTTCTGACATGAGACAAGATAAATCAACCCAAGTAGTGGTGTTGTTCATTTGATTGATGCTTCCTTGTCAAATGACAGAATTTTAGATATGTTCTTGCTTGAAATAACAAATCCACTCCATTAAGGCATGTCTTGACCCTTTAGTTTTAAAGAGTAAGAATAAACTGAAATTAGTTCCTGGGTATGGGAAATCCTAGTCCTAATTTCAGGATATAGCAGTGTTTCCTTTTGCCAATTACCATGTTTCTATTGGAGGAAAGTCAGCACTTTTGCAACCATATTCTTTTCTGCCTTACTTAAGTTTAAAAAAAATGCAAGGAGATGGAGAATTAAGGATAGTTGAACTGCTAGACCTGGAACTAAAAGAGCAATTAAGTCTCAGGACAGGATGGGGAGACAGGCAAGAAAAAAACCAAAGTCCACTCCACAAGAAGAGTATCCAAGTGCACCTAGGAGAGGACTACTAAAGAAGCAAGATTAACATGATTTCAGTTCCCAACAGTATTTTATTTTTTTCAACATGGTGTTTCTTCCACCGATGCCGGGATTACTCTTAAGATTAATAATGGAAAAACCAACTTCCCAAAGTTTCCCAATATGTGTTTAGCTTCTGACAACTTGTGGAATTGAGGGAACATCATGCATAGCTGCTGAAACTAACTAGGTTTATTTCAAGATATAACAAGGTATAATCATTTTTATCAGTTTCATGTTGATACTGATGCTAGACACTCTTCCTACTTCAAGGATCACAAAAGCATCCTTTATTCCCCTTTTGCAGTTTAAGCAGCCAATTGTTTAATGCTTTTCTCCAAATGTTTACTTACGTTGAGAAGGCTTTCTTCAAAAGGGGGTGCTTCTAAGTTTAAAAAAAATGTGAAAAATGTTGATCTCAAAACTGTGAGAACCACATAATGGACAGCAAATGAGCCTAAAAGGTTTTAGTTTTCATCTCAACCAGCATTCTCCAGCCAGAATTCTGGGAGTTGAAGTCCACAAGTCTTAAAGTTACCAAGTTTGGGGACCCCCCATCTAAACTACCTACCCATCCGAATCCACTTTTTTTCTTTTTCGTATTTATTTAAATTTTATTTATTTTCAAAATACATGTGTATTTACATTTTAACAGTTCTGTGTCAAGCATTACAATTTTATAAATAAAATACATTTTATTTACAATTCTATTTCATATCAAATCTTATTCCTTTTTTCTAACCATATATATAACATTTTCCAGACTTCATAAAACTCTGACTCCTCTTTTCCTTTAAGTTTTCTCGTAAGCCTACACATCTCAGCACACTCAAGTATTTTGTTAATTGGCATGATTTCAGAAGGTATGTCATCTACTTTCCAGTTCTGGCCATAAGTAATTCTCGCCGCTGTTATTACATGTTGAACTATGTATTGGGTGAGTTTCTCCAGATTTCCTTTAATTATCCACAGTAAGAAGTTTTCTGGCTGAAATTCGATATTGTGCCCTATTATGTCTCTTATCCATTTCCTCATTTTTTCCCCAGCACTTTTTGGCTTTAGGGCATTGCCACCACATATGGTAGTATGTTCCATCTACTAGCTTACATTTTCTGCAGTGTGGGGTATATTCACATTCGGGTATATCCTGGCCAATCTCGCAGGTGTCAAATGCCATCTATAAAACATCTTGATAAGATTCTCTTTATATGCTGTTGATAACTGTTAATTTGCAGTTCTTGTTTCACATTTTTCCCCAATCTTCTAACTGTATGTTGTGACCTACCTTTTGTGCCCAAGTGATCACTGGACCCTTAACTACCTCTTCCTCCTTTTCTACTTGGAGTAAATAATTATATGCTCTAGTAATAATTTTTTTTCTTTGCCCGTTAAAATTTGGTCTAATTTTGGGGTTCCCTTTCTATTCCAAATTCCTCCATATCTTTTTTTAACCTAGTTTGAATCTGCATGTATGGCTACCAATCTACAGTTATACCTTATTCTTTTAATCTTTTGGTTGTTTTTAAGCCCCCTTGGTTATCTAATAATTCCTTATATCTAATACTTTTTTTGGTTTCTGTTCTATTTAGATAAATTACTGCTTCCATCAGTGACACCCAGTCTGGTAGTTTAATATAGTGCTTCTTCCTTAACTTTTCCCATATTGTTATTAATGAATCTCTAATTTGATGGTGATAAAAGTACAAATGTGTCCTTTCCCGTTTGTCCCATAGAAAGGCATGCCATCCTATATGGAAATCATGCCCTTCTAATACTAATAATATCCTCTTATTTTCTAAATTTATCCAATCTTTAACCCAGAGCAAAAATTCTGCAGCCAGAATTCTGGGAGTTGAAGTCCACAAGTCTTAAAATTGCCAAGTTTAGGGACCCCTGATCTAAACCACCAACCCATTTGAATCCATTTGAATGGTCTGATATTTGAAGGAAGGACCATTCAGTGTATACAGGTAGTCCTTGATTTACAACCAATCATTTAGTGATCATCTGAAGTTTCAAAGGGTATTGAAAAAAGGGATTTATAACCAACCCTTGCAACCCTTGTTGCAATATATACAATGTTCAACATTCAGGCACTTAGAAATCCACATGTGTCTATGACTGTTACAGCTTTGTGAAGTCATGGAATTATTGTGTGATCTTCCCAGATGGGTTCCAACAAAGTAAATGGGGAAAGTGGATTTGCTTAACTGCATTGTTCACTTAACTGTAGTGATTTGCTTGAGGGGAAAAATCATACTATCAGATGCATCCCCTTTAACCACCACTTTAATTTGAAATTCTGATCCCAATTGTGGTAATAAATTGAGGACTACCTATATCTTGGCAAAAACCCAACCTGGAACAAATTTCAGCCACTAGGTTTTCATTAGATTCTTTGAGGGCCTGTCATCTGATGAACCTTCCTCAAGCACATGCCTTTCTCACAACTGAAGCTTTAGCTCAGGGATCTTCCAACCTGACAGCTTTAAGACTTGTGGACTTCAATTCCCAGAATTTATCCTCCAATCATGTTAGCTCAGGAATTTTGGGAGTTGAAGTCCACAAGTCTTAAACTTGCCAAGTTTGAAGACCCTTGCTTTAGCTGGTCACACATTTGAAAGCTGAGTCTAAATTCACTCCAAAGAAACAGCATGAATTCTGTGCTTCTTTTTACTGGAACAAGTTGAAGGACTCTGACCTATTATTCCCAATGTTATTTTTTACCCTAAATAGGCTTTGCAGAAAGGTGGCAGAATAAATTTGGCAGCTTTTTGTAATTTAGAAAAAATGAATGGCAACACAGATACCCCATGTGCCAGCTACTATCAATCAAACTCAAACTACATTTAACACTATCAGGATATGATCTGGTCCCAGCTGAAGAGGGAGAGAAAAAAACCAATAAAAGGCACTGATTCCAGATCGTTTTGATACAATGTGATTTATGACCAATTCAACTAATGAGGCACTTAATTTTTTTCTGAGCAGCTTGCACTAAATTATTAGATTGCAATGCAAAGTTTAAAGATTGCACTTATTAGGGGGGGAAAATCCTAGATCAGCCAGAGGGATGCTGTAAAACATTGTCAACTAATTTGGCCACTCTGTGGCTTAATCTACTTTACAGACCATAGAAGTGGCACACATATTTCCTTACTCCTGGAGAATGGGAATTTTAATTATTTTATTGAGGAGAAACATCACCCAACCTCAATGGAATCAAAGCCAGAGTGTGTCAGTATGTCATACAACATAAGCCATGAATTACTCAGCTAATATGCACTTTTGAACCAAGGGCTCGGTTACCATTGGGGCTAGTTCCTCGCTTGAACCGTACTCCACACACGGGTCAGTTTGTGGGATTTTTTAAAAAAGAGCCCTTTAAATCCCTTGAAGAAAAAGGGGTGGCGTCAAATAAAATCAGCAATAAATCAGCTTCCTTATCTTGGATTCGGCAGACAGGCTGCTTTTCAAGGCCTGGCTGCAGATCCCAAATCCTCGCGTGTTCCTCGCCCTCGTCTCCTAATTAAAGATTTGCTTTTCATGCCCGCCTCGTCCCTTTCAGAGCATCTCCCCATTTGGGTTACAAATCATGTGCCAAACCAGCTCAAGGCAGATTTTTCTCTCAACCAATGGATACGCGCTCAGTTTAAAAAGTAATAAAATTAATGGCAAATAAGCAATTCCTTCAGGAAATAATTTTAAGGAGCAATTCCCCTTCCCCCTCCCCCACCCCAATGGCTGCAACCCCTCCTTCCAGCCATCCTTTCCCTTTACTCAACGGAGTCCAGTACCGCGCATGCGCCCCATGCCCATCTTTCTTCGGTTCCCGCCTCTTGTTAAGGCCACGCCTCTACATCAAGGCGCGGAACGCGCCGAGCCCGCCTTTGCCAGTCAGGGAGCCCCCGGATTAGCCGGCGATCCTTTCATTTAGCCAACCTGCCCTTTCTGTGATTGGCGGAACGTTGCGTGAGGGAAAGTCCGGACCGGGGGAGGAGACGTCGTCTATATAAGGGCTGTGAAGAAGCGCTTTCCTTCCCGCTGCGTCGCGCTCGCTGGTGGGGGAGCTGCGATTACTGGTTCTTGTCCGTGGCTGGTGCCGCGCTTTGAAAAAAAACAAAAACCTTACATTTCGCTGACGTGGTGCGTTTCCCCCAGCTATGCCTAATCCTTTCGTGTTTTTCGATATCGCCGCCGACGGAGAGTCCCTCGGGCGCATCACCTTCGAGGTACGGAGGCGGGAAAAAGAAAAAGACCGTCTCGGTGGGAAAAAACTCGGTCTGAGGCGGACGCGCCGCCATTTTCTGTCCGGGTGGGAGCGCGGGGGCCATTTTGGGATTTCGTTGAATGCAGCGGGAGGGGAGGAAGCAGAAACAGGCCCCGGGGGGGTGGGGGAAGAAAGGCAGGCGCGGGAGCCAGGGAGCCAGGGAGCGGGAGCGCGCACGTCCTCGACTCTGCCGCCTCCACGTGGCCGCCGCCTTCCTCTTGATTCCCGTGCTTTGGAAATGGAGGCTCGGCGGGCTTTTCCTGGAATCACGCGATCCTCCTTCCGTTCAGGATTTGCTGCTGCACGGTTCCAGCTGCGCTTGTCCGCACCCCACCCTTCTCCCATGCTGCGAGGGAAGGGAGTACCCACGATGCGGGAGGAGAGGATGGCTCCTTTCGATCTTAATCGCTTTTTTTGATATTACGGAGGGGGGGGGGAAACACTTCCCTCCCGTGGGATCGTTTAAAGAACAATGCTTGCTCCTTAAACTTTGCCCGGACAAAACGAGCAAGGAGGACGTCCCCAAAGTGCTATTGCGTAGATCGAGATATCGAGCCGGGTCACCACGTTTTGAGACGCCCTCGTATCTAGATTTTGTACGGGGAGAGCAAAACAGCAAGCGCTCCCCGACACACAAAGGCTAGCAGAATGGGTTACAGCTCATATACTGTAACCCATCTCTGTATAGAATTCTACATCTAGACGAATAGGGATGGGTGAGCTTTAGTTAATTTCTATGGCTTGGAAAGCTTCCTTCTTGGGAGAATCTGCAGTCAACTCCTGGAGCAGTTGTTGCTTCCTGTTTGAGTTCCTGTTACATTAGTATGCTTAAAAAAAACCATAAATGAGAGAAATTCCAGGTAATTTGTAGAGGAAAAACCAGTTGTGGATGCAATTACATGTAACTTTGCCCTCTGGAGAGCTTTCAAACTAATTGCTCAAATAAAATCCTTGTATGCTGAAAACTTGTGACCTCCAAATATTTAGAATGGGAAGGACATTTAGGTTTCTCAATACAAATTGCTAAATTGCAGTGCTTTAGAAAATTGCTTAACTGAGCAAGGAGTCTATATTACTAGGTGTGACAATGTGATTAGAATTCCACAAGTATAGTTTCCTTGGTACTTGCCTGAAGTCTGGTAGATCAAAGAAATGATTGGATACAATTTGGATTTCCCCTGTATTTGCACTTTTGAGAACACATTTTCTACACACCAGCCTATTTTCTGGTGATAGACCAGTAAAGCATTTGCAGGTATTTCTCAGTCTGATCACAGTTCTTTGTGCAAAGTATTTAAGATTACTTAATGGAGAGGATACTTTTTACATTAGTTGGAGAAATATGTGCATGTTAGTGTGCATTAAGTATTGAGAGTATTAACTATTGTCTCGCTTTTGTTCCACAGCTGTTTGCAGACAAAGTTCCAAAGACAGCAGGTTGGTAAAGTTAGAAACTTTTATTGGCAGGTTCATCTGAATTTATACATTGTCAAAAGATCTAAATAAATTCTGCAATCTCTTTTTAGAAAATTTTCGTGTGTTGAGCACTGGGGAGAAAGGTTTCGGTTACAAGGGATCATGCTTTCACAGAGTCATTCCTGGATTCATGTGTCAGGTATATAGCTCCATCAATTTAGCATGTGTTGTAATCTATGTATCTTCTTAATTACTTGAGAAGTCTTGAAATTACTGCAGTTACTAAAAAAAACATTGTACATTATGTACATTAATGTGATAAGCATGATGGGGAAAGCCTGGCTAAATTGATATTTCAATGTACTTGGGATGTGTTTCTACAGGGTGGAGACTTTACCCGCCATAATGGAACAGGCGGTAAATCTATTTATGGTGAGAAGTTTGCTGATGAGAACTTCATACTCAAGCACACAGAATCTGGCATTTTATCTATGGCGAATGCTGGTCCCAATACAAATGGGTCTCAGTTCTTCATCTGCACTGAGAAAACTGAATGGTAAGTAAGCTTTGGTTTGAGATTGAGTTGGTTCACTTGACTTGTTTAAGTAACCGTCCTCGAATAGAGAACCTTGTCTGAAGTTGCACAAGTAACTGTCAGTTTAATTCCTGCTAAAATACCTATTGCCATGCCGTGAATACAGATTGGGTATTCATTTGTGGAATTGCAGTTGTATTCACCATAGTATTCATCTCTACTTTCTTAGGTTGGATGGGAAACACGTGGTCTTTGGCCGGGTCAGAGAGGGAATGGACGTTGTGAGGAAAATAGAGAGCTTTGGTTCAAAGAATGGCAAGACAAGCAAGAAGATCATCATCTCTGATTGTGGAGATATGAAATAACATTCTTGTTGTCTTAACAAATCGACCATTCCTTCTGTAGCTGGGGTTAGTCCCCTCTGATTAGTTATGCTCCTGACTTACTGCTGCCTTTCTATATTGGGTTTCAATTTCTGCTCCCTCACAAGTCCAGCTGGACTGAAGACAAATTTGTTTTCAAAATGAAATAAAACGAGTTAAACCAGGTGCTGATTGTGTTTTCTTCTTGCAGGCAAAAGGTCACTTATCAAATCTGGTGAATTATGCAGACAGCATAACATTACAGATGTTGGGGGTGGACAAGAGGTTGGGCAGTAAGAGATAACAGTTTTATGTCTGGTGTTGGAGGGCTTTGAATTGTATGGCCATAGGCTATAGAGTGGTCAGCGTCAGTTTACTAAAGCAAATCCTTGCTCTGCTGATATACAAATAATTGAAAATTATTTGAACTGATTTAAAATATTGGCTGAGAGATTCCAATTAACAGTTGGGACAGGCATTATAAAATGGGCTGTACTTCTGTAATTAGGCTGGCTAAATTGCATAGCTTAGAAACAATTAAAAATAATTAAGGTTTAAACACTGCTGTTTGTATTGAACAAGCAGGTGAGAAACAAACTTATTGAGCAAGTGCTCAAGCTTTTCATAAATAATCCATTAATGGATTTCTTGCTGGATCCCAAAAGCAGGATGGTACAGTAGTTTAGCAATTAGCTTCAAATGATTTTGATTTTTGCTGAGATTGTGGATGCACACACTGCTGGCTTCTTGGTTGAAATATTTCGAAACGCCTTTTGATATTCTGCAGTAACTGAAGGCTACCTTCCTACATGAGAGATCAGTAAGCCAGCACTTGAATATTTGCCATGTTCCCACATCGACTCCACTGTTTTTTGCCTGGTTGATTTTCTGAGTATGACATTCATCCAGAGATCCATTTTAAGTCTTCTAAGAAGCATAAAAGGGATTCCTTTACCCAGTATGCTTATTAATGCTTCCAATTGCCTGTAATCAGGAGATCTGTCTTATAAAAACTGTACAGCAAGAGTAACTTGACTAGAGGTCATAAAAGATAATGTACCCTGGAATAAGATCTGGATTGCTTTGGCATTTGCCTTCCAAAAGCTGGTTTCATAACACTCAGCATAACAGGACTGGTTAATTGGCTGTGTTCCATTGAGATCCTCTTGGTCCTGTGAGTGCCTTGTTAAATGTATTGGGTGGGATCCAATTTTGCTGCACCAGGTTTGCAAAGAATTTAGAGTGAAGAATAAAGTTTGGTAGAGCAGCATGTCCAGCAGTGCAGTCCTAAAAATAGTGCAAAGTCCAGATGTATTCCTAGTAAATGTCCAAAGTAAGGATCTTATATAGCATTTTTTTTGTCTGTTTAAAAACCTTCAATATATGATTTGCAAATAAGTGCATTTCACATTTTCCATACTTGCTAATCTTACAGGATATTGGTGATGCCCTCAATAGGCAGAGGTTTTGCTAGTGATTAATGCTTAGGTGTGCCAACCTCATAGGGTTTTCCATTAAAAACTGCAGGGTTGAGGTTCTTTTACTTTGCAATAAAGATGTTCAATATTTCTTTCCTAACAGTGACTGCAAGCTCTTTGAGATCTTCCCATACAAAATGAATACTGTGAGATTCATGTAAACAAACAGTTTTGACTTTAAACTGGTACCTTCCCATTAGCAAATGTCATTAGATAAGGTTTATAATTTACTGGGTTTTATAAAGCAAGATCAAGAAATATTAACCAGGAACCTGACATTCACACAACTTTGTTCTTTAATAACTCAAGGGGCTGTAGGACTTTGAAAAGCTAAGGCCAGTACTTATAAATTTGATACCATAGATGACATTTTCTCCTGTATTTGTTTATAAGGAGATATTTGATACAGTTTTGGGGGAAAAATCCTACCCTCCCCACCTTATCTAAACAAAATGCAAAATTGCACACAGGTACTATCCAGGTTATTTTAGAGAACAAGCTGCATATGAACCCTCAACTCAATACTGTTCATGAGAAAAATTAGAAGTTATTTCAGTCTCAGATGCCATTCAAGTTCTAAACAAGTGACAGCAGCATACTATTCTAAAATTATAAAACAAACATTAAAAGCAATAAATCATAAAGTCAAACAATGATAAATCATTAAGTCATAAAGTCAATCAACTAAGTGAAGCCAATGAACAGGCCCTTGACACTTAAAAATGATTGTATATACCCTTTAAATATGAGCCGTGGTGGTGTAGTGGTTACAGTACTGTTTTGACTACCTCTGCTGACTGCCATCACTAACTCAAGACTGACTGCCTACCAAACTTCTGCAGTATGTAAAATGAGGACCTATTGAGGGCAATATGCTGACTAAACAACTTAGAAGGCTGTGAAGCAGTATAAGTCTTCAGTACTATTGCTAAATTCTTGAATTTTCATAAAGTTGTCTCCCTCCCCTAGACAGATACAGGCCTTAATTTTCTTCAGCAAGAACAGAATTAGCATGAGGTAGGCATCCTTTCTCTTTGGGTTTGAGGCTTCTTCATCCCACAGTGCAGCCACTGGGTCCTTTAAGACTTTTAATTAATCTTTTTGTTATGTTGATGTATTCTCACGTTCTACTTCGACAGGTGATAAATATAACAAATATTGAATGACGGAGAGATTCCAGGGTGAAGATAGCGCGGAATTCTCAAAATCTGGCAATGCAGCCTTGCAATAAACGTTTGGGAGGACTTTGCATTTAAAGCATTTATGAAGGTCTGTAGGAGACAGATCTACATTGTCCCCTCTCCAATCAGACCATAATTTGAAAACCCCTGTGGAAGGTTGACTCCACATTACAGTATTATCACAGCACCCGATAAAGAGTTACGGTTTTGCAGTAAGACCTAGTTGGCTACTGCTGGAGAGGAAGAACACGGGGAGGGGCATTATGCCTTCCAGCAGAAAGCAATTTACTGTCGGGGCAGGAAAGCAACCCAATCTGACAGAATATCCTGGTTTTCTCCCAATTTGTCCAGGATCTCTGATACCGAAGTAAGGTCAGCAGCCGCATCACCACACATTTCAAACTGTCTACTCACAATTCCAAATCGGAAGGGAACAATCCTCCCCAGCTAGCATGGCCAGGCAGAGAGGAATTGTAGTCCCAGCATACCAGCCTCCAATGTGATGGAATGGAAGCCTAAGATTTGGCCATAGAGGGCCCCATCCCCGTCTAGCCTCTCCTGCCCTCCCCCGGAAGAGGAGTTTTCCGTGTTGCAGAGAAAAGGGGTCTGCGAAGGCATTTCTAGGCGTTCCCGTCGGTCCCCGTAGAGGCCCCATCCCAACGGGAACCTCTGGATGCTCTTGCTGCAACAAAGCGTGCTTGGCGCCAGTTCCCCCTCTTGCTGCAGAGCAGCCCCGTAGTTCGGCGCCCGCGCGGCTGAAACCACCGCAATGCAACACAAGCGGAGCCCGGAAGCGGGGAGGGCAGGGACGTCCGTCGCCCGCCTCTCCGGAGCCCCCAATGGCGGCTTTCGGGCCAGGGCGTAACCGCCGGGCCAGCCGAGCCAGGAGGCTTGCACAGCGGCGAAAAGCCCTCCGCGCTCCCACCCGCCGCCGCCGCCGCCCTTTCTGGCAGAAACGGAGCCAAGCCCCGAGGGAGAGAAAACGGAGCCGGCTCCCTGCTGACTCATTCGCCCCTGTGGGCTGGCGAGGCCGAGCTGGCCCCGGGGAAGAAGTCCAGCCCCAAGCGGGGCAGTGGAAATCTCCAGCGCCCTTGCCGCCTTTTCCCAGCCAGGCTTCAATCCCACGGCCGCCCGCGACGGCTTCGCTCCCAGCGCGGCCCTGGGAAGCCAAGGATGCCGCCTGCGAGTTTGGTCCCGAAGGTGACCTCTTTCCCTGCGTTTGTGGGCAAGGAAATGCCCACCATTCGAATCGCGGTTTGAAAAAAAACCCCTCGTCTCCCTTCCCGCTCTCAAGGTTATCGGAGAACTTGCAATCGGCCAACGGAGACTGGATAGGCAATCGGTCCCGCCCTGGTAAGCTACTAATAACGCGATTTTTCTGGGTTCTGCTAAGGAACAAGATAGTCTCAAGGTTTTGTAGGAATCCCCCCTCCCTAGAGAATGAAATATTTTAAGGATTATTAAGAGGCAGAATATTATATTTCCTTAAAGGAGAAATGGAGGAACATGCTCTTAAAGGCAGAAAGCACCCCCAATTTCCTGCATAGTAAAACAACCTCCAGGAGATGCCTAAAATCTTTAGAGATGGATATTTTGTGCCCATTAAGAAATCCAGGCCAGCCTATTCACAAACAAAACAACTTCAGCCACAGCTTCCCCAGGCTGGGATTAAAATTTACAATGCCCACACAAATTCAAAAGCCCCTTCATTTCACAATCCCGAGAAGGGCTCAAATTTCAAAGTCACAGAAACCTATAAAGATCCATTCACTCATTCAATCAGTTTGTCAGCTGTTCCAGAACTGCTTCTGATCAATACAAAGTCCTTTCCAATCAGCCTCACACTTTATTTCCAGCACCTTTCTCCCGGCTTGGAACTGGACCGGATTTTTCTTCCATCAGTTTCCATGGGCTGCATGCATCACGTGCTGGCCATGCCCATGCCTGATTTAGCGAAGGGGGAAAAAAGTTGCAATATGTCACATAACGCTGCCGTGACAACGTCAGACACCCCTGTTCTAGAACAGGGCTCACCAACCTTTTGGACTTCAGGGACCACTGAATTCATAATTTTAAATCCCGCGGACCACTAATATGATCTGTCCAATGACGGACTGGGTGGGTGTGACTAGGAGGTCATGTGACTAGGTGGGCATAGCCAACTTGATGTCACTCACATCAAGGGGTGCCTCACTGGTACTTGCCCCTCCCCTCCCAGCCACTCTTCACCTTCCCATCCTGGGCTCCTTAGGGCCCAAACAGGAAGTATTTGTTGGAGCTAAACAGCCACCACGATAAAAGAGTTGGCAAAACTGCTGACTCAGTTCAAATTGGATCTGATTGAGGAGGCTCAGCAGAAGCACCTCACTGAGGACTACCAGCATAGTCTTTCCAAGCAGAGGGAAGATTTGTGGGAGTGCAAGGCCAGGTGCTGGTGCCTGGAGGCTAGGCAGGCTGTGATGGTCAGCTGGTTCCAGGCCATGATGCAGTCCCACTGGAACAAGGCCCTCTGGTTCTTCGCCATCAGTGGTCCTTCCCTCCAGCCTTCACCCAAAGCCTTGCACCAGGAGGCTGAAGCAGACCCCAAGTCAGAATTTCTGCTCCCCACTGACCCGCACAAAAAGACCCTAAAGGGGGAGACTCTCTGCAGCAACACAAATGTTCATTGCACGAACATTTGCATAGATTGAGGACCCCTAATTTAGTGCAATATAAAAAAATGCAAATAATTTTTCTGTAGACCACCAAAATTTTCTCATGGACCACCTGTGGTTCCCAGACCAGCAGTTGGTGACCCCGTTTTAGAAGATCCCCAAAGATTGCTATCCAAAATCAAATTCCCAAATCTCATTGGGCTGTGAATTACAAGGTTTGAAGTATGCTCCTGTGAGAAAATAGCCCACTGAGACAGGAAAGCTGTATGCTAGTTGTTAAAACTGAACTATGTAGTATTCATCACAAAATGGAATTGTCAGACTGGAAGAGTGGAAGGTGTGTTTCTTGCTTATCAGGCTGGGAATTCTGGGAGTTGGAGTTACAATAAATTCGGAGAGTATCAGGTTCAGGAAAGATGATCTAGATTGATAAATGGACCTAATTTGTGTGACATGCCATGTTTAAAACGGGCTGGGTTCAACAAATGCAAAACCATTGAAGTATACTGTTGTTTAGCATTCTGTATGTCACAATCTCACTGCAATAAATTTGCTTGTTTCAAGAAATGATCTTGAAGACTTGTGCAAATGTTGCCTTATTAAATCCATTAGGCATGTTTTGCCACTTTGGAAAATTCCTTCGAGGGAACAGGGCCCAATATTAGCTTCTACTCTGGCTCAGTTTTAACCACTGGCAAGGCTGAACAACTGATTCCTCACTGCATTCTGAAGACATATGGGTAGGAGAGCTTGTGAAAGGCTGAGATGCTGGAATGTTAGTTACCTGGCAGGCAGGATTCTTCTTGAAATGCATGTTTTTACTTGCTGTTAAACCTCAGAAGTTTCCAGCATGGTCTATTTAAACCAGTATAAACAATGAAATGCTAATAGTAAACATAGAATTGCAACAGAAACATGACAATCAAGTCCTAACTGTTGGCTTTGAAATCCAGTACAAACAATATTAAAAGATACAAAGAAAAAAATATATTGCCACTGGGAAGTGAAAATAATAGTCAGAATACTGATGGGTGAAGATACTACAGCTGACATAATCCTGGGAAGCCACACCAACCTTAAATTGAAAGAGATCTTATCCACCTCTTTCTTCAGTGGCTAAGGTATCATGGAGCAGGAGGATCCCTAAGGCTGATCTTAAGGGCCTGTCACATTGGCCGACGGATGCAAAACGTATGTAAAAAGGACACAGCGGACGAGAAAATGTTCCA